>JAJSRW010000501.1:0-70207 GCA_022414725.1 Microglena sp. YARC
ACCCCACCTACTCCCCACCTTGCGCCCACCCTACCCACCTACCCACCACCCACCCACCCACCCACCTCCCACCTACTCCCGCACCCCCCACCTGGCACCTACCCACCTACCCACCCACCCACCACCTACCCACCTACTCCCCACCTACCCACCCTCCCACCTACCCACCACTCCCCCACCTACCCACCCACCCACCAAACCCACCCCACTCCCCCACCTACCCACCTACCTCCCACCCTACCCACCCTACTCCCACCTGCCCCCACCTTGCCCCACCCACCTACCCAGCCTACCACGTACTCCCCACCTACCACCCTCCACCTACCACCCTACTCCCCCACCTACCCACCCACCCACCCAACCCACCCAATCCCCCACCTACCCACCGCCCACCCACCCTACCCACCTACTCCCCACCTACCCACCACTCCCCCACCTACCCAACCTACCCACCTACTCCCCCACCCACACACCGCCTACCACCTACCCACCTACGTCCCCCACCTACCCACCATCTAACCCACCTAATCCCCCACCTACCCAACCTACCACCCACTACCCGCCTACTCCCCCAACCTACCCACCTACCCACCCACTCCCCCACCTACCACCCACCCACCCCACCCACCCACCGACCGTGATGGTAGCCAACATTTGGACCTGCTTTGTGTAACTTTGATGAGTCCCTGTCCAACCCTTAGGTGAAGTCTTACGTGTGCACTTCACAACCTTTATCACTCTTACCCACTCACCTACCTACCCACACAACCCACCAACCCACACATCCACTACCCATCCACCCATCCACCCGATCAACATCCCCGACCCACCTACCTACCTACCCACCTTAACCCACCAACCCACCTGCCCCACCCCACTCTACACCGATCCACCCAACCCATCCACTCCCCGAACCCACCTACCTAACCTACCCACGTACCCACCCAACCCACCTCCTGCCCCCACACCTGCCCACCCACCCCCCTGCCCACCACCTGCCCACCCACTACCCACCCACACTACCACCCCACCCACCTCCCACCCCACCTACACACCCACCCACCCACCCACCCACCTACACCACCCAACCTACACACCCCACACCCACCCACACCACCCAACCTACTACCCACCCACCCACCCACTTACCCACCCACACACCCACCTACACACCCACCCACCTCCCTACCCCCAACCTACCCACTCCCCTCCACCCACACATACCCCACCTACCCACCCACCTTACCCACTACCTACCCACCCACCCACCCACCCACCCATCACCCATCCACTCCCCGACCACCTACTACACTTACCCACCATACCCACCCACCCACTCGCCCCTCCACCTACCCACCCATCCACCCAACCCCATCCACTCCCCGACCCACCTACCTACCTACCCACCTTACCCATCCCACCCACCCTGCCCACACTGCCCACCCACCTACCCCACCCCACCTACCCACCCACCCACCCACCTTACCCACCCACCCACCCACCCACCCACCCACCCACCTACCACAACCACCCCACCTACCCCCCCCACACACCCACACAACCCACCTACCTACCTCTACCTACCTACCCACCCACCCACCACCTACACACCCACCTACACACCCACCCACCTACCCATTACCCCCACCTACCCACTCCCCCCACCCACCCATACCACCCACCTACCCACCCACCTACCCACCATACCTACCCACCACACCCACCCATTCCCCATCCACTCCCCGACCCCCCATACCTTACCTACCTTACCCAACCTACCACCCACCCACTCGCCACCCCACCTGCCCACCCATCCACCCACCACCACTCCCCGACCCACCTACCTTACCCTACCCACTACCCACCCACACCACCCTGCCCACCCACCTGCCCACCCACCAACCTTCCCACCTACCCACCCACCCACCCACCCACCTACCCACCCAACCACCCAGCCCTTACCGACAACCACCTACACAACCCACCTACACAAACCACACACCCACCCACCCACCCCACCCACCTACCTACCTACCCACCCCACCCCACCCACCCACCTACACACCCACCTACCACACCCAACCACCTACCTACCCCCACCTACCCACCCACCCACCTACCCACTTCCCCCACCACCCATACCCCCACCTACCCACCCACCTACCCACCTTACCTACCCACCCACCCAACCTACCCATCCCACCTACCACCCACCCACCACCCAACCCACCTACCTTACCCACCCACCCACCTACCCACCCCCACCCACCTAAACGCACCCACTCCTCCACCTTACCACCTACCCACCCACCCACTTCACCTACTCCCCACCTACCCACCCACCTAAACCACCATCACCCACCCACCTACCCACCCCCACCCAGCTACCCACCCACCTACCCACCCACTCCCCCACCACCTACCACCTACCCACTTCCCACCCCACCCACCCACCCTTCACCCACCTAACCCACCCCCCACCACCTACCACCCACCATCCACCCACCCACCCAACCCAATTCCACCCACCTACCCACCCACCCACTCCCCCACCTACCCAACCCACCCACTCCCCCACCTACCCACCCACCACTCCCCCACCTTATCTAGCACCACCACCCACCCACCTACCCACCCATCCCCCACCTTCCCACCACCTACCTACCCACCCACCCACCATATCTACCCACCCACCTTACCCACCCACCTACCCACCAAACCAACCACCACCCACCTAACCACTCACCAGCCGTCCCTAACCACTCACCCAACCCACCCACCCACCTACCCCCCACTCTCCCCACCTACCCATCCACCCAACCTACCTACCCACCCAACCCTATCCACCCACCTACCCACTCATCCCACCCACTCACCCCCACCCCACTCACCCACCCACCTAAACTCTTCACCCCACCCCAGCCTAACCACTTCACCCCACCCACCCACGCACCCACCCACCCACCAACCTACTTCACCCAAGTCCACCCACCCACTCCCTCTCCTACCCCACCCACCCACGTCGCAGGTATGCCAAACCGTGCCAAGAACATCAAAGAAAGAACAAGCCTCGCATCAATGAGGACCAAAGGACGCCATGCTTCTATAGTTTCAGGCCCGAAAATCAAACAAGCTTGAACCCACCATCCCATACTTACCTACCCCCACCACCTACCCACCCACCCACCCAATCCACAACCCACCCACCCATCCACCCATCCACTCCCGAACCCACCCACCCACCTACCCACCCACCCACCCACCCACCCCACCTACCCTACCCAAGAACCACCCACCCACCTACCCACCTGCCCACCCACCCACCTACCCACCCCCTACCCACCCACCCACCCACCCACTCACCCACCCACCTACGAGGGACCCAAAGGACGCCATGCTTCAAGAGTTTCCAGGACGAAATCAACAAGCTGAACCCACCCCACCTACCTACCCCCACCTAGCCACCACACTCCCCCACCTACCCACCCTCTCCCCACCCACCCACCATACATACCCCAACCTAACCACCCACCCACCCACCCACCTACCTACACACCCACCCACCCACTCAACCACCTACCCACCCACCCACCTAACCACCCATCCACACCCCCACCCACACCTACCCACTCACCCACCACCACCAACCCACTCCCCCACCCACTACCTACCCACCCACTCCCTCATCCTACCACCCACACACGTCGCAGGTATGCCAACCGTGCCAAGAACATCAAAAACAAGCCTCGCATCAACGAGGATCCAAAGGACGCCATGCTTCGAGAGTTCCAGGACGAAATCAACAAGCTGAAGGCCATGCTTGGTGATGGAGCGGATGGTGGGGTTGTTGGTGATGGCGGGCGGGACGGAGCGAGTGTGACCAAGAGCAAAAAAATGGAATCCCGCGGAGTGGGTGGAGAAGATGCGGGCGGAGATGGAGGCGCAGAATTTGAGGGAGGAGATGTCCGCCAAGATGGCCGCACAGGTATTGGGTGGTGGGGGTGGAGTTGAGGGGGGTGGTTAGAGTGCAGTGGGTTTGGGGATAGGGTGCGGGTGGGGGGGGGGTGAGAGGATGCGGTCTGAGATGGAAGCACAGATGCGGGAGGAGATGGCCGCCAAGATGGCCGCACAGGTATTGGGTGGTGGGGTGAGGTGAAGGGGAGTGGGGGGAATTGGAGTGGGTGGTCTCTGGGTGGGGGGTGGAGTGGGTGAGGTGGGTGGGTTGTGGTGCGGTTGGTGTGGTTGGTGATGGCGGCGGGACGGAGCGAGTGGTGACCAAGAGCAAAAAAATGGATCCCGCGGAGTTGGAGAAGATGCGGGCGGAGATGGAGGCGCAGATGAGGGAGGAGATGTCCGCCAAGATGGCCGCACAGGTAGGATGGGTGGTGGGGCGTTGGGTGAGGTGGTGGTAGGAGTGGGAGGTAGAAGTGGGTTTAGGGTGGGTGGAGGTGGGGGTAGAGCAGATGAAAAAGGAGATGTCCGCCAAAGATGGCCGCACAGGTATTGGGTATTGGTGGGGTAGGGTGAAGGGGTTCGGTAGGAGTGGGTTTGGGGTGGGGGAGGTGAGGGGTGGGAGGTAGAGCAGATGAAGGAGGGAGATGTCCGCCAAGATGGCCGCACAGGTATTTAGGTGGATGGGGTGGAGTGGTTTGTAGTGGGAGGTATAGAAGTGGGTTTGGGGATGGGGTTAGAGCAGATGAAGGAGGAGATGTCCGCCAAGATGGCCGCACAGGAATTGGGTGGTGGAGGTGGGGTGGGTGAGGGGGCAGGGTGGAGTGGTTAGGGTGGTGGGCATCTAGGGACGGATGTGAGTGAGGGGTTGGGAGTGAAAAAGTAGAGCAGATTAGGTTCTATGAGATGGAGTTTGCAGATGGTGTGGATGGAGTGGATGTTGGTGGAGGGAGGAGATGGCCCGCCAAGAAGGCTTGCTGCACACGTACTGGGTGGTGGGGGTCGGGTGAGGGGCGGGTGGAGTGGGTGAGCCTGGCGGGAAGTGAGTGGGTGAGGGAGGAGATGGCCGCACACGTACTGGGGCGAGGTTGGGGGATCGGGTGAGGGGGGTGGAGTGGTTGAGGGGGGAAGTGAGTGGGTGAGGGGAGGAGATGGCCCGCCCAAGAAGGCTGCACACGTACTGGGTGGTGGGGGTCGGGTGAGGGGGGTGGAGTGGTGTAGGCAATGGGGAGTGGGGGGCCCTAGGTTTGTGGTGGTGTTGGATTGGAGGTAGAGCAGATTGAGGGCTGAGATGAGCAGTTGCAGATGGTGTGATGGAGCGGATGTTGGTTTGAGGAGGAGATGGCCGCACACGTACTGGGTGGTGGGGATCGGGTGAGGGGGGTGGGAGTGGGGTAGGCAATGGGGATGGGTGGGTTGTGGTGGTACGACCGCTTGGATTGGGGTAGAGCAGATGAGGGCTGCCGATGGAGTTGGCAGATGGTGTGGATGGATGCGGAATGTTGGTGAGGAGGAGATGGCCGCACACGGTCATAGACACCTACTGGGGTGGGGGCTCGGTCCTCGAAATGTCGGAGGGGGTGGAGTGGGTAGGCTGAGGGGGAAGTGAGTGGGGCCTTCCGAGCTCCGCCGCGGACAGCGTGCACTATACCGTGCCAGGTGCCACCGACTTCTTCTGCAGGGCGGGGGTTGTCGCGCTAGATGGTGGTTTCTTGTGGGTCTGTACCCAGGGTACAGCAGCATGAGGGCTGAGATGGTGCAGGGGCCGTAGATGGTGTGGATACATTAGGTTTGGGAGGAGAGTGGCCGCCAAGATGGCCGCTCAGGTACTGGGGCGGTGGTGGGGTGGAGTGAATGAGCGGGTGGGTTGTGGTGGGGTGGGGTGTGGTAGAGAAGAGGAGGGCTAAGATGGAGGGGCAGGATGGTGTGGATTGGAGTGGATGTCGCACGTGAGGGACGAACCGCCAAGGTGGGCTTGCACAGCGTACTTGAGGGTGTTGGGGTGGGGCTGCGCAGGGGGGGGTGGAGTGAGTGAGAGGGGAAGTTGGCCGCCGTATCTTTCCCCGAATGCAGGTGGGTTGTTTGGTGTTACGTGTTTTGCGTCTGTCCTCAGCCGCACCCTTTCATTGAGTTCGAGATTCCACCCTATGCCCCCCAGTGTGAGGAGGAGGACTAAGATGGCTAGGATAGGGGCAGATGGTGTGGATGGAGTGAATGTTGGTGAGGGACGAACCGCCAAGGTGGCTGCTGCACACGTATCTGGGTGGTGGGGGGTGGGGTGAGGGGGTGGATTTGTGAGTGAGAGGGGAAGTTGGCCGAATGCGGGTGGGTGGGTTGTGAATGGAGCAGAAGTGTGGTGTGGGTAGAGAAGAGGGAGGGCTTAAGATGGAGGGGCAGATGAGTGTGGATTGTTGTGAGGGAGGAGATGGCCGCCAAAGATGGCCCCACGCGTACTGGCCAGACGGTGGTGGGAGTGGGTGAGTGGAGTGGGTAGGGCGTGGGGGTGGGAGTAGGTTGTGGTGGGGGGGTGTTGGATTGGGCGGCTAGAGCAGATGAGGGCTGAGATGGAGTTGGGCAGAATGGTGTGTGGATGGAGCGGATGTTGTGAGGGAGTGAGATGGCCCGCACATTCGGTACTGGGTGGTGGGGTGGTCCCCTACCGGCCGCCCATGAGGGGACGGAAGTTGGTCCAATTCTCACCATCGAGGGCGGCTAGTTGGGTTGTGGTAGGGTGCCTGGGTGTGACGTAGAGAAAGAAGAGGGCTTGCGACCGGTGGTGTGAGGATGGAGCTGAATGTTGGTGAAGGAGGAGATGGCTGCAAGATGGCCGCACACGGTACTGAAAATGGATGGTGGGGGGGGAGAATGGGGGTGAGATGGGAGAATGGCCCGCACACGTACCCGGGGGGTGTGTAGATGATGTGGGTGGGGTTGTCGCCGATGGGCCCCGTAGGGCCAGATGGTGAGGAACTTCGAGATGGAGCGTGTCCCCCGATGGTGTGAATTAATAATAGTGCAGGTACAAGAACTAATGTATTTAAGCACTGTCCCATCGGACTCATCGACTCGGTGCCCGACACACCCCCGACCCGACACAACAACCTCAACCACACCACCCACACTTAACGCAATGTTAACACCCAACACCACTATCGCACACCACCAAGGGCTCCTCTCTCGCTTGAGGCTGCAACCCACTGAGTAACACACGCACACACTTGCACCACGCAATATGGCCTTCCTGGTTTCTTATCTGATCACCACCAGCCAACTGCAACCACACCACCCACCACCACCACGCAATATGGCCTTCACTGCTTCTTTACCTGACCACACCTGAACACCCACCAACACCACCACCCACCAACACACCAACACCACCACCAACACCACCACCTCCACACCTACCACCCACCACCAGCCCACCACACACCACCACCCACCACCACACCACACCACCACCCTCCGACACCCAGCACCACCACCACCACCACACCCCGACCGACCAGCTCCACACCCACCACGACCCACCAAACGACCACCCACCAACACCACCTGCATTATCACACCCCACCAAAACCACCACACCAACGACCACCACGGCCCACCGAACACCCCAACCAACAACGTGACCACAGCCAGACCCACCAACGACCCACCAACACCGCACACTGTACCACCACCAACGCACACCACACCACGCACCACACGAGCCACCACCACGCACCACCCCAAACACCAGCCCCACCAACATGCCCACCACGGACCACGCGCACTCACCACCCTTACCACACACCACACACCAACCACCACCCATTTCACCACCACGCACCCACAACATCACCACCAACCACACCATTCACCCGCACCCCCCCACCGACCCCACACGCACCACACCCACCCACACCACCACACTAGGGCCACTCTCTCACTGAGGCTCAGCTAGAGGAGCTGAAGGCAAACGGCCTCCTGTCGCTAAGCTAAGGGAAGAGGCAGCCAAATGGTGAGGCCCGGAGAGACGAGAGGGCGCGGTTGCTGAGAAGCAGGTACAGTCTAGATTAAATAATTAAATTAAGCAGGCACGTTTTAAATCTGGCATTAAAGTATTTTAAACCAAAAAAATTTAAATCAGGCGCGTTTTTAAATCTGGACCTTCTAAAGTATTAAATTAATCAGGCGCGTTTTTAAATCTGGATTAAGTATTAAATTAATCAGGCGCGTTTTGAAATCTGCATTAAAGCGGGAGTTAGGAGAAAAATAAGGTAAGTCACTCCCAAACAATAAGTTCACTCCCCAAAACAATCAAGTTCAAATTCCCCGCGACGCTCGCCAAAACAACCTGAGGAGGGCTGGCACCCCCACCCCCACACTCCCCCCACCCCCTTAAGAGTATAAATAACCGTGTTTTTTGAAAAACTTAGATATGATGGCAGTTCTAGGGGGTTTAACAATTAAGGCGCACATTAATGGCATCCTCCGGGGAGAATTCCCACATAAAGGATTGAATACCAACACCTGATAGTCAAAACTCAATTCTGCACCCCTCTTTAGGGGTTACCCGAAGTACCATGGACACCTTTGCATGGCCGTCGTCAGATACTGGATTTTCATTTTACCAAAACCCGTTCCAAACCAAAACAGTAGGCAGGACCAGGTTTACTCAGCATGGCTTCAACTACACCTTTCCCTTGGGCCGTGCAGGGTTTAGGGATTAAACCCCTAAACCCCTAAACCCTGACACCACGGTGCGGGCACACCACAAAAACACTCCCCCCCCCGCCCCCCCCCCATACACACACACACACACCCCAACAGCACACGCCCCCCCACACCCCCCCACCCACAGATCCCACTTCGTCTTACACATCCTACCACTTACATCACACATACAGCGCCCCCACCACCACACGACACAACCCGCCCACAACACCGCGCTGCCGAAACCACCCTCAACCACCTTCGCCACACCGCCACACGACCACCGAACCAACATAAGATGAGCTCGGCACCACACACCCCCACACCACGATCACCACCACCACTGCACCCCACCCACACCATCTACACACACACCACACACTCCGCATCACACCACACACGCCGCAGCACCTCAGGACCGTTCTAAAGGATGAGAACGCGTCTAAGGTGAAGGCGACAGCAGAGCAGATATCCCTAATTTACCCCAACCAAGAATACCGCCGTACACCACCACAACCACGCCAAACCTCAACCTCCCAACATTACACGACAACCACGCCAAGGACCCTCACACACACCCACACAATTTTACCTCCCCCCCCCCCCGCCCCCCGCCCCCCCCCACACACACACACTATCACACACACACAAACCCACCCCACCGACACCCCCACCCCCTCAGGGCCCGTCTAAAGGATGAGAATGCAAAAGGGTGAGGCGGACAGCAGACATCCCCCCCCCCCCCCCACACACACACACACTCCAACACACACCCGCAACTTATTCCGACCCACCACACCACACAGCTCCATGCACTTCCCTAATGGGAACACAGACACACTCATCCACCCCAACCTCACCCCCCCACCCCCCACACACACTCCCCACACAATGTTACATCCCCACACACCATACCATGTTCCTCACACACCCTCTCAAACCACCCCTCAGATTGCCCCGTCTAAAGGATGAGGAGCGCATAGGTGAAGGCGGGCGGCCCCAGAGCAGACATCCCCGCCCGACCCCCTACACACACACAAAACACACACCCACTTGTGACCCACACCGGTACCACTACCTCCACCAACCATGTATCTCCAGGCGCAATGCCTACACCAGACACACTCACCACCCCAACCTCACCACCACACACCCCACACACTCCCCACACACATCCCCCACACACACCATGCACTCTCTACACAGACACACTCACCCACCCAACGCCGCAACTCTCACCCACACACCGACACATCCACACATCCCACTCCCTCACACATCACCCCACAACAACCACACCACACAGCCAGCCCTCAGGGCCGTCTAAAGGATGAGAAGCGCCTAGGTGAAGGCAATATAAGAGCAGTATACCTCCCCCCCCCCCCCCTCCCGTACACACACAAAACCACCAACCTCCCCAAACCACCCACACCCACACCCACACCCCAACACACCACACGCCACACCCCAACCTCACACACGACACAAAGCGCACACACAACCTCACCCACCCACCCACCGCACCACCCCACCCCACCCCACAGCCCCGACCCAGTCCCTGTCCAATAGTCCAACCACACCCTCCCTCACCCCGACCGCGCTCCCCCTCTATACACACATCCCACCCCCTCCCAACCCTCAAACACGCACACCACAAAACTCACCCACCCCACCTCACCCCACCCCACCGACCATGTCCCGTGCCACCCCACACACCCCTCACCCGTCTAAAGGATGAGAGCGCAAAGGTTAAGGCGACGGCATGAACAGAGCAATAGCGCAAGAAAAAGGACAGCCTTGGCCAAAAAGTTGTTGAAGTCTATGGAGGGGCAAGATAGGGAAAAGGAGGCGTGCCTCAAGAAAAGTCCGTGGGAGTGGTGCGATACTAGAGTGGTTGGTGCACATGCCGTCGTGGGTGCAGCGGGTGTGGTGGGCACACGTGGGTGTGTTTGACTGGGTGGGGGAACAACCGGGAGCAGAGCTAGCCCTAGAGAAGGAAGCCTGGTTGAACTGGCCTAGGCAAACGAATCTGACTGCAGGCGGTGTTGGGTATGGTCTTGAACTGTTGAACATCGCACGTGCGGTTGTGGTGGTTGAGTGGCGTGGTGCGGCCATGTGGAAAGTTTGTTGAGTGGCGTGGTGCGCATATTTTGTGTTTTTGTGTTGAGTGGCGTTTGCGGTGTGGCCATGGTTGAGTGGCGCTGGTGGCGTGGTTGCGGCCATGTTGAGATGGGAGTGGTGGCGCGTGCTGGCCATGTTGGTGGCGTGTGCGGTGTGGCATGTTGAGCTGGCGTGCGCTGCGGTGTGGCATGTTGATGCGTGGTGCGATGTGGCATGTTGTAGCCGTGTCGGTGTGTGGCATGTTGAGTGCAGTGGTGGCGTGTGCGGTGTGGCATGTTGCAGTTGGCGTGGGTGCGGTGTGGCATGTTGATAGTGGCGTGGTGCGGGCTGTGGCATGTTGAGTTCCGGCGTGGTGCGGCTGTGTGGCATTGTTGAGTGGCGTGGTGCGGTGTGGGCATGTTGAGTGGCGTGGTGCGTGTGGGCATGTTGAGTGGCGTGGTGCGGTGTGGCATGTTGAGTGGCGTGGTGCGGTTGTGGCATGTTGAGTGGCGTGGTGCGGAGTGTGGGCATGTTGAGTGGCGTGGTGCGGTGTGGCATGTTGAGTGGCGTGGTGCGGTGTGGCATGTTGAGTGGCGTGGTGCGGTGTGGCATGTTGAGTGGCGTTGGTGCGGTTGGTGGCATGTTGGGTGGCGTGGTGCGTTGCGCATGTTTGGGTTGGGCGTGGTGGCATGTGAGTGGCGTGGTGCGCATGTTGGTGGCGTCGGTGCGGTCTGATGCATGTTGGAGTGGTGGGTGCGGTGTGGCATGTTGGGCTGGTGGTGGTGTGGCAGTGGTGGTGTGGCGTGTGCGGTGTTTGCGGTGGCTGGTGGTGCGGTGTGGCGCGCACGGGTGTGGTGGGGTGGTGTGGTGGGTGGGGTGTTGACTGTGGGGGTCGACGGCAGAGCAGATAGCCCAAGAGAAGGAAGCCCTGGCCCAAAAGTTGAAGTCTTATGAAGGGCAATATTCTTGAATGTGGGTGGTGTGGGTGTGGTGCTTGGTGGTGCGGTGTGGCATTTTGGGGTGGCGCGGGTGCGGTGTTTTGGCAGGGCATGGTGGGTGGTGGGTGTTGACTGTGGGGGTCGACGCAGAGCAGATAGCCCAAGAGAAGGAAAGCAACTGGCCAAAACGTTTGAAGTCTATGGAAGGCAAGATTCTGAAGCTGGCTGGTGTGGCGTGCTTGGTGGTGCGGTGTGGCATTTTGGGTGGCGGGGTGCGGTGGTTTGGGCAGGGCATGGTGGGTGGGTGGGTGGGTGTGACTGTGGGGGTGGACGGCAGAGCAGATAGCTGTAAGAGAAGGAAGCCCTCGCCAAAAAAGTTGAAGTCTATGGAGGGCAAGATTCTGAAGCTGGCTGGTGTGGCGTGCTTGGTGGTGCGGTGTGGCATTTTGGGTGGCATGTTGGGTGGACGGCAGAGCAGATAGCTGTAAGAGAAGGAAGCCCTGGCCAAAACGTTGAAAGCTATGGAGGGCAAGATTCTCAAGGTGAGTGGCGTGTTTGGCTAGAATTCAGTTGAGTTGTTGAGTGGTATAGGTTAGTGTGTGAGCTTCGGGGTGTGTTGTGACTGAATGGGTGGATGGGTAGGTGTCTGTTAAGAGATGGAAGTCTCTAGCCAAAATGTGGGGTGGCATGTTTGGGTGGTGGGGTGGGTGGGTGGTGGGTGGTTTCGGGAGTGTGTGACTGTGTGGGTGGTGGGTAGGTCTGTAGGAGAAGGAAGTCCTAGCCAAAATTGTGGGTGGCATGTTTGGGTGGGTGGGTGGGTGGTGGTGGGTGAGTTTCGGAGTGTGTGACTGTGTGGGTGGGCAGATAGCCCAAGAGAAGGAAGCCCTGGCCAGAAAGCTGAAGTCTATGGAGGGCAGGATTCTTCAATGTGGGGTGACCTGTTTGGGGTGGGGGTCGGGTGGCGTGTGGTTTTGGTGTGGTGGTGGTGGTGTGGCATGATGGGTGGGTGGTGGCGTGGTTTGGTGTGGTGTGGTGGGTGGTGCGGCATGGTGTTTGGCGTGGCTTGGTGGGTGTTTGGCGTGGTGTGGTGGGTGTTTGGTGCGGCAGTGGGGGGAGGGTTGGTGGTGCGTGGCATTGGTGGGTGTTTGGTGCGGCATGGTGGGTGTTTGGCGTGGCTTGGTGGGTGTTTGGTGCGGCATGGTGGGTGTTTGGCGTGCCTTGGTGGGGTTTGGATGCGGCATGGTGGTGTTTTGGTGCGGCATGGTGGGTGTTTGGTGCGGTAAGCATGGTGGGGTGTTTGGCGTGGGTGGGTTGGTGGGTGTTTGGTGCGGGCCATGGTGGGTGTTTGGCGTGCGGGTAGGTGTGTGCATGGTGGGTGTTTGGCGTGGCTTGGTGGGGTGTTTTGGTGCGGCCTGGTGGGTGTTTGGCGTGGCTTGTGGGTGTTTGGTGCGGCATGGTGGGTGTTTGGCGTGGCTTGGTGGGTGTATGGTGCGGCCTGGTGGGTGTTTGGCGTGGCTTGGTGGGTGTTTGGTGCGGCATGGTGGGTGTTTGGTGCGGCATGGTGGGTGTTTGGCGTGGCTTGGTGGGTGTTTGGTGCGGCATGGTGGGTGTTTGGTGCGGCATGGTGGGTGTTTGGTGCGGCGTGGTGGGTGTTTGGCGTGGCTTGGTGGGTGTTTGGTGCGGCATGGTGGGTGTTTGGCGTGGCTTGGTGGGTGTTTGGTGCGGCATGGTGGGTGTTTGGTGCGGCATGGTGGGTGTTTGGTGCGGCATGGTGGGTGTTTGGCGTGGTGTGGTGGGTGTTTGGCGTGGTAGGGTGGGTGTTTGGCTAGTATTCATATGGGTTGGTGAGTGTTTGGCTGGGTGAGTGAGCTTGGGTGTTTGGCGTGGTGTGGTGGGTGTTTGGCTAGTATTCATATGGTTGGTGAGTGTTTGGCTGGGTGAGTGAGCTTGGGGGGTTTGTGGTGGGTGGGTGAGCAGATATCGCACCCCATCGTGGGTGGGTGAGTGTTTGGGTGGGGTGAGGGAGGCTTGGGGGTTTGTGGGTGGGTGGGTGGGTGAGCAGATATCGCAGGAGAAGGAAGCTCTGGCCAAAAGGTCGCTCACCACTACCGACACCAACCTGTAGGGTGAGGTGCGTTGAGGCCTGGAGGCAGTGACCAAGAAGAAAGAGGCCGAGCTCCAACGCACACACACACACACCACAACACATTCACACACACACACACACACACACACGCACGCACACACGCAAACACACACACCACCAACAACAACTACACCAACCTGTAGGGTGAGGCACGTGGTGGCCTGGAGGCAGTGACCAAGAAGAAAGAGGCCGAACTCCAACGCAAGGCTGAGGAACTTGTTAAGAGACGGATTAAGGATGAGGAGGAGGCGAAGAGAGTTGCTCCCACACCCACACCCACACACACACATGCACACACACACCACTACCGACACCAACCTGTAGGGTGAGGCACGTGGTGGCCTGGAGGCAGTGACAAAGAAGAAAGAGGCCGAGCTCCAACGCACACACACACACTACAACACATTCACACACACACACACACACACACATTCACACACACACGCACACGCACACACGCAAACACACACACCACCAACAACAACTACACCAACCTGTAGGGTGAGGCACGTGGTGGCCTGGAGGCAGTGACTAAGAAGAAAGAGGCCGAACTCCAACGGAAGGCTGAGGAACTTGTTAAGAGACGGATTAAGGATGAAGAGGAGGCGAAAAGGGTTGCTGAGATGGAAGAGTCTCAGCTGGCGCAAGAGGATAAATTCGGCAGCAAGGCTGAGGAGGCTGAGCAGAAAACTAAGAAGTTGAAGAAGCTGTGGAAAAAGTTCCAAGAGGTGAGCTTACTGTGTGTTTTCAAGTTCGGTGTGGTTGGTGTTGGTGTGTGGCTTGGTGTGGGTCTTGGTGTGGGGGTTTATAAGGAGGGGAAGGAGGCGAAGGGAGTCGCTGAGATGGATTAGGTTGGTGTTGGTCTGCAGCTTGGTGTGGGTTTGGAAGAAGGAGGAGACGAAGCGAGTCGCTGAGGTGGAGGAGGTTGGTGTTGGTGTGTGGATTAGTGTTGGTGTGTGGGTTGGTAATGGTGTGTGGGTAGGCGGATGAACTTGAAATGAGGCGGGGGAAGGAGGAGGCGAAGAGGGTTGCTGAGATGGAAGAGTCTCAGCTGGCACAAGAGGATAAATTCTGCAGCTAGGCTGAGGAGGCTGAGCAGAAAACTAAGAAGTTGAAGAAGCTGTGGAAGAAGTTCCAAGAGGTGAGGTTGGTTATTCTTGTTATTTTGGGGGAAGGAAATGTATTTTGAAAAAGAATGTATGCGTGTATTATTTTGCGTGTTTGTGTTCTTAGCAGCAAGGCCGAGGAGGCTGAGCAGAAAACTAAGAAATTGGAGAAGCTGTGGAAAATGTTCCAAGAGGTGGGGTTGGTTTTTATTATTATATTTTATAAATATATATATATATATTTTTAACAAGTTTATGCATCTTTATTTTGAGTGTTCGTGTTCTTGTCAGCGATGCTGAGCAGAAGACTAAGAAGTTGAAGAAAGTGTGGAGAAAGTTCCAAGAGGTGGGCTTGGTTTGTATTAATCTTTGTATAAATAAAACGGTTTTTTTATACTTTATTTTGTTTTGAAAACAAATGTATGCATGTTTTATTTAGAGTGTTCGTGTTCTTAGCAGCAAGGCTGACAAGACGCTGAGCAGAAAACTAGGAAGTTGAAGACACTTTGATTATTCGCCCCCAATTCAGCCTGTATCCTGACCACAGTCAATGCGGAGGCGGAGGACATGTACGCAGAGTTCCAACTTCCCTCCACCTTCACCCTCCTCACCCCTTCCACACCAACCCACCTCCACCTCAACCCACCCACCCTCCCCACCCCCACCCCTCCCCACCGCACTTCCCTACCCCTCCCCTCTCCTCCCCCCCCCCCCTTCCCTCCTCACTCCTCCTCCCCGACCCACCTCCAACCCTCCCTCCACTTCCCACCCCTCCCACCTCTACCCCCACTCCCACCCACCCTCCAACCCCTCCCCCTTCCAGGTCAATGCAGAGGTGGAGGACATGTACGCAGAATTCCAACTGCCCTCCACCTTCACCCCTCCTCCTACCCCGTCCCACCCCGTCCCACCCCATAATAAAAAACTCCCCCCTTGCAGGTCAATGCAGAGGTGGAGGACATGTACGCAGAATTCCAACGGGAGAAGGAGGACTTGATTGAGTCCATTCGCATGTTGCAAGATCAAATGCAGTTGAAGGATATGGTGATTGAGGCGTTCATCCCCACAGAGGAGGTGCAGAAGGTGGGTTGGGTGGGACCGGCAAAGGCACCGCATAGCATAGCACATAAAAAGGTAATGATAACGCCTGGTGGGGCGTGGTGTTAAGGGAGCCCGTCGTACGCAGGTGGGGAGCGGTCTCCTACCTCAACTGGACAAGCTACCATCGCGGCTGACAACGACCTGCAATGCCAAGAGCGACCGAAGGGGGAGTTGAACCCCCGGCTCGTCATCCTCAAGTGATCTGGTCTACCACTAGACCATTGTATATCACTGAAAGGGGCTAAGCATAGCACATCATAGCATATTTTCATAGAATATCGTAGCACATCACAGCATAGCAGAATGTCAAACAATAGAATAAGAGGTCCAGGTGGTGGGCACAGCATAGCATAGCACCGCATAGCATAGCATAGCACATCATAGCATAGCACCGCATAGCATAGCATAGCACCGCATAGCATAGCATAGCACATCATAGCATAGCACCGCATAGCACATCATAGCATAGCACCGCATACCACATCATAGCATAGCACTGCATAGCACATCATAGCATAGCACATCATAGCATAGCACCGCATAGCATAGCATAGCATAGCACCGCATAGCACATCATAGCATCTTTTCATAGAATATCATAGCACATCACAGCATAGCAGAATATAAAACAATAGAATAGGAGGTCCAGGTGGTGGGCATAGCATAGCATAGCATAGCATAGCATAGCATAGCATAGCATAGCATAGCATAGCATAGCACATCATAGCATAGCACCGCATAGCATAGCATAGCACCGCATAGGATAGCACATCATAGCATCATTTTCATAGAATATCATAGCACATCACAGCATAGCAGAATATAAAACAATAGAATAGGAGGTCCAGGTGGTGGGCACCGCATAGCATAGCATAGCACCGCATAGCATAGCATAGCACATCATAGCATCTTTTTCATAGAATATCATAGCACATAACAGCATAGCAGAATATAAAACAATAGAAGAAGAGGTCCAGGTGGTGGGCACCGCATAGCATAGCATAGCATTTTTTCAGAGAATATCATAGCACATTACAGCATAGCAGAATATAAAACAATAGAATAGGAGGTCCAGGTGATGGGCACGGCATAGCATTAGCATAAGAACCGCATAGCATAGCAGAGCAGAACAGACAAGAACACAATATGATAGAATAGAATAGGATGGCATAGGATAGCAGATCATAGCATGGTATATCACAACATAGCATATAACATCATAGCATATAACATCATAGCAGATCACAGAGCAGAACAGACAAGAACAGAATATGATATGATATAATAGGATAGCATAGTATAGCATAGCACATCATAGCATATCACAGAGCAGAACAGACAAGAACGGAATATGATATAATATCAAAGGATAGCATAGGATAGCATAGGATAGCATAGCATAGCACAGCAGATCATAGCATGGTTTATCACATCAGAGCATATCACAACATAGCATATAACAACATAGCATACCACAAAGCAGAACAGACAAGAACAGAATATGAGAGAATAGAATAGGAGGATTTGATTGAGTCCATTCGCATGTTGCAAGATGAAATGTGATGTCTACCACCCACCAACACTGCCCACCACCCCTACACACCACTTCCCCTAACCCCTACACACACCAACACTGCCCACCACCCCTACACACCACCTCTCATAACCCCAACACACACTACGCACCAACACCACCCCTACACACCACCTCCACTAACCCCTACACCCACCACGCACCACCCGTAACACAAAACACACACACACCACACACTTATAACCCGTACACACACACACACCACACACCACCACCCCTACACACCTCACACCACATACCCCTACACACCACACACCACCCTCCCATCCACACACACACACCACACAACACCCCTAACACCTGCACACCTACCACCACCAGCCACCACCACCAAAAACAACAACAACGACCACCCACCAACACCCTCACCACCCACCACTTAGGTGATGCGACGTGCACACTGGGACGACAAGGGTGAGGTATGGGGGCTGCAACACCACTCACCCACACCACCAACCACCAACCACAACCTCCATTAACCACCCCCCCTAACACCTGCACACCTACCACCACCAGCTACCAACAACGACCACCCACACACCACTGTCCACCCCACACACCACTTAGGTGATGCGACGTGCACACTGGGAAGACAAGTGTGAGGTATGGCTGCTGGAAACCACTCACCCCCACCCACACCCTTACCAACCACCAACAATCACTACCCCTGACCCCTACACACCAACCACCACCAGCCACCAGCCACCAGCAACAACAACAACGACCACCCACCAACACCCTCACCACCGACCACTTAGGTGATGTGACGTGCACACTGGGACGACAAGGGTGAGGTATGGGTGCTGCAACACCACTCACCCACACCCACCACAAACCACTAACCCTGACCCCTACAGACCAACCACCAACCACCAACCACCACACCTAACCCCTACACACCACACACTACACACCACACACCACCACACCTAACCCCTACGCACCAACCACTGCCCACCCCTCCCACCATTTAGGTGATGTGACGTGCACACTGGGACGACAAGCGTGAGCTATGGGTGCTGTAACACCACTCACCCCCACCGCCCACCAACCACCACCAACCACACACCACCACCCATTACCCCCACACCAACCACTGCCCACCCCACCCACCATTTAGGTGATGCGACGTGCACACTGGGACGACGAGCGAGAGGTATGGGTGCTGGAGCGCCTGAGTGACATTATGAGCAAGCGGGACCCCGCCACCAGCACCATGAGGAGGCCAGTCTCCGCATCAGGCACACGCCGCCCAACCTCAGACTTTGCCAAGCTGGCGAGTGCCATGGGCGACATGAACCCTCGCTTCAAGAGTGAGAACATCCTCAACCTGGAGGTGAGTCAACCACCCTCTCAACCACCCTCTTAACCACCATCACAACCACCATCACAACACAAACAGCACGACAGAGCAAAACACAACTCAACACAAAACACAACACAACACAACACGAAGCAAAACGGGAGCGACATGAAGCCACGTTTCAAAAAGGCGAGACCTGCCTCAACCTGGAGGTAAGTGCTTTATTTTTTATTTTATTTTTTGTTTACTGAGTATTTGTTTACTGTGCCTTTATGAGCAAGCGGGACCTGACCACCAGCACCATGTGGAGGCCAGTCTCAGCATCTGGCACAACATGTTGTATTGTTTTTCCTCCCTTTTTGTTGTTGTTTTGCTTTCAAGAGGTGAGTGCTTGACGTTTTTTTACCATGTTTTTGCAAGGGGGGGGCAACTTCATACCAAAATGACACCATCACCCAACTTTGTAGATATCATTAAGAGGATGAAGAATCGTTTTAATCTCTCTAATTGGCCCAGTAGAAAAAAAGTGCTGGTCCTTGAAAAGTTTGGGCCACAGGGGGGGGGGGGGGGGGGGTCAAACGTTTTTGTTACCAATGTTTTTGTTCTTAAAGATATTAGTGCTTGACAATGTTTTACTCCCTTTTTGTTGTTGTTTTGCTTTCAAGAGGTGAGTGCATGACTCTTTTGTTAGCATGTATTTTTTCCTTAAAGAGGTTAGTGCTTGTCTTGTTTTGTTACTAAGCATTTTTCCTTAAGAGGTTAGTGCTCGTCTTGTTTTGTTACTACGTATTTTTGACGGAGCTCCCTCTTCAAGGGGGCGGGAGCCCCATGTTTACCATTTTCGTCCGACCGAAAAATTGCTTGAAGCCTGACACGTCATCCAACGGTCGCGTAACTAACTCGCTTCGGTCAGCTCCATCGTTGCCACCTTCCGTTATGTTGCCAACACACTCCGCCAATTTCCGGCATCTCTTGCGACACTGCATAGGACTTGTCCTTCAAGAGGTTAGTGCTTGTCTTGTTTGTTACTACGTATTTTTTTTAAGCAGATTAGTGCTTGACGATGTTTCACGGCGCAACACGATGGCCTGGGGAGTGCGGTCCACTATCTCTCTGTCACTGAGCGGCCTGGGATAGTGGGTGTATGGGTTTGTAGGGTGGGTTGGTGGAGGCAGAGGCACATCACTGCAAACGATGGGCTAGGTAGTGCGGTCCACTATCTGCGGCGCACAGAGATACACAGTGTTGTTCCCCTCACATCCCTTACCCCCCCCCCCCCCCCCCCCCCCCCCACACACACACACACACACACACACACACACACACCCTGCATCCCCCGCGCACCCTATAACCTTCCCCACTTCTCAGCCCCACCCACCCTCTTCCTCACTCTCACCCGACCACACCCTCACATCCCTTACCCCCCACCCTCTCAACCCCCCCCCACCACCACCACCACTATCCCCACCCTCACCCAATCACACCTCACATCCCTTACCCCACCCTCTCAACCCACCCCCATCCCACCCTACCCCCATCCCCACCCTCACTGATCACACCCTCACATCCCTTACCCCCACCCTCTCAACCCACCCCCCTCCCCACCACTATCCCCACCCTCACCCAATCACACCTCACATCCCTTACCCCCACCCTCTCAACCCACCCCTCCCCCACCCTAACCCCCATCCCACCCTCACCCGATCACACCTCACATCCCTTACCCCCACCCTCTCAACCCACCCCACAGCTTGACATGCCTGAGAGGACCACCTATAACTATGAGGGCCCTGGCGTTGATCCTCGTGTTCAAGCCCCCATCAGCTCATCAACCATTTACCCCCTCACCAGACCACACCCTCACATCCCTTACCCCCACATTCACCCGATCACACCCTGGCATCCCTTACCCACCCTCTCAACCCACCCCCACCCCTCCACACACACAGCTTGACATGCCTGAGAGTACCACCTACGACTATGAGGGACCAGGTGTTGATCTTGGTGTTCAAGCCGCCATCAGCCCATCAACCAGTTACCCCCTCATCAGACCACACCCTCACATCCCTTACCCCCACCATCACCCAACCACACCCTCACATCCCTTACCCCCACCCTCTCAACCCACCCCCATCCCCATCCCTACCCCATCCCCACCCTCACCCGACCACACCCTCACATCCCTTACCCCCACCCTCTCAACCGACCCTCACCCCTCATCCCCACCCCCATCCCCACCCTCACCTGAACACACCCTGTCATCCATTACCGCCACCCTCTCAACCCACCCCCACCCCTCCACACACACAGCTTGACATGCCTGAAAGGACCACCTACGACTATGAGGGCCCTGGCGTTGATCCTCGTGTTCAAGCTGCCATCAGCCCATCAACCATTTACCCCTCACCAGACCACACCCTCACATCCCTTACCTCCACCCCCACCCTCACCCGACCACTCCCTCACCCCCTTACCCCCACCCTCTCATCCCACCCCCACCCCTCCACACACACAGCTTGACATGCCTGAGAGGACCACCTATGATTATGAGGGACCCGGCGTTGATCCTCGTGTGCAAGCCGCCATCAACGCTGCGTTCGCCGATGACGGAGAGCTGCTGTTCGTAGGATCAGCAGAAGCAAAGAGCGGCGGGTTCATGGATGGGGGGGCGGCACAACCTGCTGGGGATGATGGCGGGCGACCAGGATCGGCACGGGCTCGCCCTTCCTCTGCAAGAAGGCAGTCCAAGGCTGGACGGTAGATGCGACCGTGATCGGCATGGGCTCACCCTTCCTCTGCAAGAAGGCAATCCAAGGCTGGACGGTAGATGCGACCGTGATCGGCACGGGCTGGCGATTCCTAACTTTAGTGAGGTGGCAGTTGGATCAGCCGAAGCAAATAGTCGTGGTTTCATGGATGGTTGGTCGTGGGTGGGGTGGGGGAGGGGGGGGGGGGGGGGGGGGGGGCACAACCCGCTAGGAGAAACAGTATCGGCAGCTGCCAATGTATATAACAAAATGGTAATGTACAGCTGCCGTCTGTTACTCAAGGCCAGGGCCGACGAGAGCTTTTATTTTCGGCTACAAGCACCAGCTTCTAGGCAGCTCCCCTGACTGGCTATTCAGCCAAACCTGACGCAACCTAGGGCACCTTGAAGCTGATACGTTCAGCTGTCCAGACTTGCCTAAAAATAGATAACGCCTGGAAGGGCGTGGTGTTAAGGGGACCCTCCTGTACGCCGCAGCTGGGGAAAGTCACCATCAGGGTACTACAAGTTGTCAACTTGGTCAGCGCTTAAAGCGCACAAACTTCAAATTGGTCAGTGCTTTGTAGTGCAAAAAGCGCAAAACCTGCGCGCTGCGCCCACAGGGAGCTCAAAAAGGCAGCGCGTTAACGCGCTGCCGTGCGCGCTTTGTAATACCCTGGTCACCATGGCAAATAGTAGCCTAAATAGTTGAGTTAAGCCCGCAAGGTAGCTGGCTGGAAGCTATTAATAAAAGCCGACCAGGGTATTTATGTGTTAAGAACCAGTGTAAACTTAACTTATCCAGTATTTATACTTGACCATCAAGTATATTCAGTATTTATACTTCACCATCAAGTATATTAAGGATAAATACTTGATCATCAAGTCTATTTAGTAGTAATGATAATGCCTGGTGGGGCGTGGTATTAAGGGAACCCCTCGTACGCGGGCATGGAACGGTCTACCACCTCGACTGGACAAGCTACCATCGCGGTTGACAACGACCTGCAACGCTCAGGGTGACCGTAGGGGAAATCGAATCCCCGACCCTGCTTCGTTTAAGCGATTCGGTGTACCACTAGACCAATCGTATCACTAAAACGAGCTATCTGTTATTTAGTAGTAAAACTTGATCAGCAAGTTTATTTGTTGGGAACGTTTTATACACTGTAAGCTGTTCGCTTTGCTTGTTGTCAAGCCTTTTAATTTGCTCTTTCGTACGCTTTTTTGGAGGTCACCTCCTGGACCAGGTTCTGAGGGGTATGTTGCCCAAACCCTCACTGTTATAAAACTGTCCAGCTGCCCCGGCGCTGTTCAGTCTCGGCATTGATTTTTGCTGAGTATGTAACTATATCCTCTCTCTCTTATCTAGTATTTTGGTACTTGATAGAGACAGCAGACTCAATCGTTACAGTGGCTATAGAAGAGAGAGAGAGAGAGAGAGAGAGAGAGAGAGAGTCGCACAGAGGCGATGATATAGTAGAACAGTCTGTAGTGCACAGTACTGCGGTGCGGCAGAAAACTCGGGACCAGGTAGTGACCGCCCCACACTTTGCCTATTCAGGTAGAGACGTATAAGTCGTCTACAACAAGTATAACTACTTGTTTATATAGCCTATTTGTCTACCAGGGTACTGCATGACCAATTTTTAAACCCTTTAGGACGAATTTTTAAACCCTTTTGGACGAAAAAGCGCATTTGTTTTGTTGCCAAGTGCGCTAAAGCGATGGCCAATTTGGCCTTTTGAAGTACCCTGGAGGCAGTTGCATCAAAAGGGCAACCCAAAATGACAAAATGTTGCGCCCTGTTGGCTACGCCTTAACAGGTTAGACCTAGGCTAGACTGTTCAAGTTCTATGCAGCGTCGCATGCGACGCTAAAAAATGGCGAAGAGTGATCGCGACGGAGCGACAGGTGGCAACGGGAGCTAGTTAGTTACGAGACCGTTGGCTGACGTGTCAGGCTTCATTGCGGTCAGATGGATGGATAGTAGGTCGGTCGGTTGGACAAATGGGTAAACATCCCCCCCCCCCCCCCCCCCCCCCCCCTTGAAGAGGGGGCTCCGCCCAAAAACGCTCACCTGATCTACAATCACTTGATATCAGGGCCTTAAGTGTATGGTATGGGCATAATGGGAGCACTTTTGGAGGACTTTCTCCGCTTTTCTGTCTGAACCCTCAAAGCTCAAATTAATTACACTGAAATCTCTCTGGCAATATCTCATGTGTAAAAACTCCCTTGCTCTATTCCTTCTTTTCCGCCTTGCTTTATTGCTGTTTAAGAGTGACGGTGACTATAGCTAGCTCCGGCTTACGCTATGGTGTCCTTAACTTCACGTCCTGTGAGTAACGGTATTACACGGATGTAACAATTTCAATTTCAATTTCAATTTCAATTTCAATTTAAGAGTGAAGGAGATATGAAACGTTTGAGTCCCCCTTCCATTAAACAGCAGTAATATAACCTGCATAAAGAAAGAAAACGCCTGGAGGGGCGTGACGTTAAGGGGACCCCCCCCCCCCCCCCCCCCCCCCCCCCGTAAGCCGCAGCTGGGGAAAGTCACCATCATGACGTCTCAAATCTTAAAGGCGGAATCGCGAGTAACCGGAGATCAGACAAGCTACATTGAAGATAACTACCCCTTTGCGACCCTTTGAGGGTCTACAGTACCCCCTTGACTAGTCGCGGGCCAGTCTGAAGCATGTTAGAAACTCAATTTAAGTACGGGCCCTCTGGACTCTGGTAAGCTTGCACCACTTGCGAGTACAGCCCAGAGTAATTAACTTCAATGCTGGAGAGTCTGTTTCGTCAGAAGCGGAGATTGTGTCACATATGACGAGGATTTCAGGGTACTACATTTTGCATTTTTCGTTTTACGTGAAAGTGTAGCTAGGGGTATTCAAGTTACATGCTGGCAGTGCCTGGTTCATAACTTTGGTTCTCCAGGTTTAGCGCAGGAAGAGCTCAGGCCTCAAGATTTTTAGCCAGGCCGATTTTTTCTGGGAATGGGTCTGTAATGGCATAAATCGTGGCGATATTTTGAGTTACTTTTCAGGTCATTCTGGGCACCTCATTTAGGGGGGTTGGGAGGAGGGGTCAGCCAGGGGGCCAGCCCTCCTCAGTTTATTTCGAACTGTTTACTCAGACCTTCAAATGACCTTCTGAGACCACCCATGAGTAGGCCTTGGGTAAGGGTAGTCTACTGGCACCACTTAGGACCTCGAGTTGAGTAAGTCCTCAGGGTTTTTAGACGTGGGGGGAGTGGTTTTTTTCCTACTCCTGCTTCGACTGCCGGTAGTTCTTTTTCGCGATTCACGTAGATGGGGGCTTCAAAGCTTAAGCGCTGTCACATAATAATGTACATGACAGATCGAATATTTCTATCCGCATTTGGTGGTTTGCCCTAGTGCAAGCAAGCAGGCTGGCCCCCTCGACTTCACGCCTCTTAATAAGGAGTACTACTTATTTATTTCTCTATCCCCACATCTCACCAAGGCAGGAGTTGAAGTTTCTTCCGAGCTGGCTGCAGACTTGATGGCTCCGGCCCCCGCCCCCGGCTCGCGGCGATTGCGATTGTAGGCCTCGGTGTCCCCGGCCCCCCTTTCGGGACAAGAGGGAAAAGCATCCAACATAGGTCCCACCAGCTGTGCCGACTAGTGGCATGCCCCTCAATTTGAATGATGCGAATTTGAACAACGTGTGAACACATCGAGTTCGATCCCAACAGCGATTCACCAATAGCCTGTTCCATCCCCCGCCCGCTGCATCCGCGCAATCCATATCTGCAAGAATGCTCGCCGCAACCAAGCTCGTCCCTATTAGCAGCGCTGCAAGCAGCAGCAGGAGCTCAGTCTCCGCCCAATGCATGTCCAGGTAATGAGTGAATAATTACTCGCAAGTGAATCCACTTCGCCTTGGCATTCACAAGCCTATTTCCTCGATGCCTCCTACGATGGTTAAAATAACCGCTTGTGGCAGAAGCTCTCCTTCTGCGTATGGACCGTTTGTCAGCAGTACGCATGCTAGAGCTCATGCGTTGGATGTTGAATGTGGCAGCTAGCGACTATAGCAGCGAGAAATTGCTATGAATGCTGATGCTATTGCCGAAGATGGCGAGTAGCCTTACTCGATGGAGCCATGACTCCAAGTTCAATTTCGAGTTGCGACTAGAGCGCACCACCCTAGGTCGCGCACGCTTCAGTGCACCTCCGCATATCATCGATGATTCTAGGGCTGACCTCGTTCCTCAGCGACTTCTTCATCGTGGGTGGTAGCCTGGACCCCTCCTTGGAACTGCACCACGCCCAAAACAACATTCTCAGCTCGCACCAGATACGCCTCGTACTGATTGATGGATGCCCTCGCATCCATGATCATCGAACTTTTGAGCGTGTGAGCTCAAACCCGCTCGTTATTTCGGACCTTCAATCTGACTAACTGGCTGCCTCCCACCACCCACCTCCCTGCAGGCGCACTGCCTCGACCGCTCCCCAGGTGTCGTGGCCTCGCAGCAAGCAGGTGCGTAAGAAAGTGACACGCACTTGCACACATGCCTGTTTTGTGCTCGATACACATCTTGGAAATCTATAAGGCAATGTTGGTGTGTACAGGACACATTCAAATCCTGGTCATGCATCAAAGACTGTTTGAAGGAAGAGCCTGGGCAGTACAATGACTAATACACCACATGCCTGAGTGCTTCATGCAATCACAGGGTTGCAGGAACAGTACACAAATTCAAATCCTGTTCATACCTCGGCAAATACCAACATGCGATATGCCAGCCTGACATGGTGTAGCTTTGTTGCGGTGGTTGGTGTTGTGGTGGTTGGCGATGTGGTGTTGCTTTGCTGTGATGGATGGTGTTGTGTTGGTTGTTGATGTGGTGTTGCTTTGCTGTGCTGTGATGGTTGGTGTTGTGGTGGTAGGTGATTCGGTGCTGCTTTGCTGTGGTGGTTGGCGTTGTGGTGGTTGTTGATGTGACGGTTGGTGTCATGGTGGTTGGTGTTGTGGTGGTTGGCAACATGGTGTTGCTTAGTTGTGGTGGTTGGTGTTGTGGTGGTTGGGGATGTGGTTGTTGGTGATGCAGTGTTGATATGTTGTGGCGGTGGTTGATGTGGTATTGCTTAGTTGTGGTGGTTGGTGATGTGGTGGTTGGGGATGTGGTGGTTGGTGTTGCAGTGTTGATATGTTGTGATGGTGGTTGATGTGGTGTTGCTTAGTTGTGGTGGTTGGGGATGTGGTGGTTGGGGATGCAGTGTTGATATGTTGTGGTGGTTGGTGATGTGGTGTTGCTTAGTCGTGGTGGTTGGTGATGTGGTGGTTGGTGATGTGGTGGTTGGTGATGCAGTGTTGATATGTTGTGGTGGTTGGTGATGTGGTGTTGCTTAGTTGTGGTGGTTGGGGATGTGGTGGTTGGTGATGCAGTGTTGATATGTTGTGGTGGTTGGTGATGTGGTGGTTGGGGATGTGGTGGTTGGTGATGCAGTGTTGATATGTTGTGGTGGTTGATGTGGTGTTGCTTAGTTGTGGTGGTTGGTGATGTGGTGGTTGGGGATGTGGTGGTTGGTGTTGCAGTGTTGATATGTTGTGGTGGTGGTTGATGTGGTGTTGCTTAGTTGTGGTGGTTGGGGATGTGGTGGTTGGTGATGCAGTGTTGATATGTTGTGGTGGTTGGTGATGTGGTGTTGCCTAGTTGTGGTGGTTGGTGATGTGGTGGTTGGGGATGTGGTGGTTGGTGATGCAGTGTTGATATGTTGTGGTGGTTGGTGATGTGGTGTTGCTTAATTGTGGTGGTTGGTGATGTGGTGGTTGGTGATGCAGTGTTGATATGTTGTGGTGGCTGGTGATGTGGTGTTGCTTAGTTGTGGTGGTTGTTGTGGTGTTTGGTTATGTGTTTTTGGTGTTGTGGTGGTATGTGATGCGGTGGTGGTTGATGTTGTTGTGTTGCTTCATTGTGGTGGTTGGTGGACTTGTGAAAACCTGACACACAAGGTTGCGTTGTTGTGGTGGTTGGTGTGCATATGTTGTTTTGTTGTGAACACCTGGCAAGCACAGTTGCGTTGTTATGGTGGTGGGTGTACATTTGTTGTGTTGTTGTGAACACCTGGCAAGCACGGTTGCGTTGCTATGGTGGTGGGTGTGCATATGTTGTGTTGTTGTGAACACCTGGCAAGCACTATTGTGGTGGTTGGTGGTTGGTGTGCGTATGTTGTGTTGTTCTGAGCACCTGGCACACTAAGTTGCGTTGTTATGGTGGTGGGTTTGCATATGTTGTGTTCTTGTGAACACCTGGCACGCACGGTTGTGTTGTTGTGGTGGTTGGTGTGCATATGTTGTGTTGTTGTGAACACCTGGCACCCACAGTTGTGTTGCTGTGGTGGATGGTGTTGCGCTGTGGTGTTGTTTAGTTCCCACCCACCCCCCTCACCCCCCTCACCCCCCGTGCAGCCTCACACCACGCCTGAACCAGCCCCCCCCCCCCCCCCCCCCCCCCCCCCCCCCCCCCCCCCCCCCTCACCGGCACGGCACGGCCTCACACCACCCCAGTCCCACCCACACACCTCACCCCCCGTGCAGCCTCACACCACGCACGAACCAGCACCAAGTACGCTACTTCTATGTCCACGGCTTGCCACATCACACAGGGCTTTTGTTTTGGCGGAGCCCCCCCTTCTGGGGAGCGGGAACCCCTAGTGTTACCCACTTGTCCGTTCGTCCATCCATCCATCCATCCATCCATCCATCCATCCATCCATCCGTCTGACCGCGATGAAGCCCGACACGTCAGCCAACGGTCTCGTAACTAACTCGCTTCCCTTGCCACCTGTAGCTCCGTCGCGATCACTCTCTGCCAATTTTTAGCGTCGCAGGCGACGCTTCATCGAACTTGTCAGTTGAGCCCTTTCCTGCTTCCCCCCTTGTTAAAACCCACACACCTGTTGCAAACCTGCCTGACCCAAATCCAATAGCCTGAACAAACCTTCCCGACCTGCTACAGACCCCATCACCTCCACGGCCTCACACCTTGATTGAACCAGACCAAGCACGCTATGTTGGTGCCGAGAGCTTACCACCTCCCCCTGCTGCAGACATCTGCAGACTGCCAACAACCCCACAGCCTTGCACCGGCCTTACCCACATCCCATAGCCTAACCATACCTTCCTGACCTGCTACAGACCCTCATCACCCACCACGGCATCACACCTCGATTGAACCAGACCAAGCACGCTATGTCGGAGCCCAGAGCTTGCCATGTCCCCCTGTTGCAGACCTGTGCAGACTGCCAACACCCTGACAGCCTCGCACCGACCTTATTCCATAGCCTAACCATATCTCTCCGACCTGCTGCAGACCCTCATCACCCCCCACGGCCTCGCACCTCGCTTGAACCAGCGCCAGGGTCGCTATGTCGGTGTCCAGAGCTTTGAAGAGGAAGTAAGCATGGAAGGCGAGGCCCGTATCATTGTCGTGACCTCAGGCAAGGGAGGCGTAGGCAAGACTACTACCTCTGCCAACCTCGGAATGTCAATTGCCAGGCTAGGCTACAAGGTCGCCCTAGTCGACGCCGATATTGGACTCCGGTAGGTGACTGTGCATTGGCCTGTATGTCATGGTCTTGGTCTGGGGGGTGGTTACTGGAAGCTGGGCTATGAGGTCGCCCTAGTCGAGGCTTATATCGGACTTCCGTAGGTGGCTGTGCATTGGCCTGTGTGTCATGGTCTTGGTCTGGCGGGTGCTCACTAGAAGCTGGGCTATAAGATCGCCCTGGTCCATGCTGGTGGTGGACTTTCGTAGGTATGGCAGGAGTTGAAATGCTGCACGCTGTATCTCATGCAAGACTGGATTAAATCCAACAATCTGAACATTTATGTGATTCAGTAGCCTGGATCTACACCTGGGCTTGGATCTGTGTGAAGTGAATTAACTAATCTGGGCCTGCCCCTGGGCTTGGATCTGAATGAACTGAATTAACTCCAACACTCTGATCATCTAAGTGGTTCAGTTACCTGGATCTGCTCCAGGCTTGGATCTGAATCAACTGAATTAACTTACCCGGATCTGATCCTGGGCTTGGTCATGGATAAACTGGATTCAATTTGAATTCACCTTTGAATTCACTTTCAACACTCTGATCGTCCATGTGATTCAGTAACCTGGATCTGCTGTTGGGATTGGAGATAAATCAATTGAATTCAATTTGAATTCACCTTGAATTCACTTTTAACACTCTGCTCGTCTACGTTATGCAGTAACCTGGATCTGCTGCTGGGCTTGGAAAACCGCATCCTTTACACGGCCATTGACATTTTGGAGGGAGAGTGTCGCCTGGACCAGGCGCTAATCAGGGACAAGAGGTGGAAGAACCTGTCATTGCTGTCAATGTCACGGAACAGGCAGAGGTGAGGCTACAGGCACTAGCTGGCAGAGGGAGGGAGGGAGACAAATGGGGGTGGGTGGGGGGGAGGAGAAGGCGAAGAGAGAGAAAGAGAGAGAGAGAGAGACACCGGGCGCTTATCAGGGACAAGAGGTGGAAGAACCTGTCATTGCTGTCAATGTCACGGAACAGGCAGAGGTGAGGCTACAGGCACTAGCTGGCAGAGGGAGGGAGGGAGACAAATGGGGTGGGGGGGGGGGAGGGTGGGGGGAGGAGAAGGCGAAGAGAGAGAAAAAGAGAGAGAGAGACACCGGGCGCTTATCAGGGACAAGAGGTGGAAGAACCTGTCATTGCTGTCAATGTCACGGAACAGGCAGAGGTGAGGCTACTGACACTGGGTGGCACTAGCTGGCAATTGGTGGCACTACCTGGCAATGGGTGGCAGACGGAGGGAGGGAGGTAGTGAGACACATTTTGGAGGGAGGGGGAAGACAAAGAGTGTGTGTGAGAGAGAGAGAGAGAGAGAGAGAGAGAGAGACCGGGCGCTTATCAGAGACAAGAAGGAAGGAGATGCTAAACTAACTTCCTATAGCTTGCAATCCACTCCACCACTCACCACTACACTACACACGACCACACCACCACACACCACTACACCACACCACCACTATCACAGCACACCAACACACACCACTGCAACACACACCTACACACACCACGTCACCATAATCACACCGCACACCACAATCACAACACTCCAACACACACCAACACACTCCACCACACACCCAACACACAACCCAACACTTCGACACACACCAACTCACACCACTGCGAAGGTACAATGTCACCCGAAAGCACATGGATGAAATCACAAGCTCTATGATTGACCTAGGCTACCAGTTTATCCTCATTGACTGCCCTGCTGGAATCGACGTGGGTTTTATCAATGCTATCTCCCCAGCCAAGGAAGCGCTCATCGTCACCACCCCAGAGATCACTTCCATCAGAGATGCAGGTATGTTAGAATGGGGAAGGGAAGATTAAGGTGTAAGGTGAGGCATATGGTGTCGTGATGGTGTGTGTTTGATGGGGCATGTGGTGCTGAGATAGTGGGTGTTTGGTGGGGTATATGGTTTTGAGATGGTTGGTGTTTGATGGGGCACATGGTGTTGACATGGTGCGTGTTTGATGGGGCACGTGGTGTTGACATGGTGGGTGTTAGGTGGCGCATATGGTGTGGTATGGGTTGGATTAACGCCAACCCCCAGGCAAGGAAGCGCTCGTCATAACCATCCCAAGAGATCACTTCCATCAGAGATGCAGGTATGTTAGGATGGGGTAGGGGAGATTAAGTTGTTAGGTGGGGCATATGGTGTCGTGATGGTGTGTGTTTGATGGGGCATGTGGTGCTGAGATGGTGGGTTTTAGGTGGAGCATATGGTGTTGGGATGTTGGGTGCTGGGTGGGGCATATGGTGTGGTTTGGATTCTATCAACGCCATCTCCCCAGTCAATTAGATCGTGTTGCTGGGCACCTGTAGAGTTCAACGGAGTGTACAACGTTCAGCTGATGGTCCTTGCGTATCCAAGATTGGCAACCTACCTGCCTACCTGCCTACCCACACAGCCCACCTACTTACCTACCCCCACACCCATCTGCTTACCTACCTTCACACCCACCTGCTTACCTACCCCCACACCCACTTGCACATATCGTGTTACCGGTCTCCTTGCGGCCAAGGGAGTGTACAACGTTAAGCTGCTGGTCCTTGTGTATCCAATATTCGCAACCTACCTACCTACCTACTTACCCAAATACCTACCCACACAACCCACATACTTACCAAACCACACACTAAACTGCACAGATCGTGTTGCCGGTCTCCTTGAGGCCAATGGAGTGTACAATGTCAAGCTGCTGGTCAACAGGGTTCGACCAGACATGATCCAAAAGAATGACATGATGTCAGTGCGAGATGTGCAAGAAATGCTGGGCATTCCGTTGTTGGGTGCCATCCCAGAGGATCCCCAGGTACGAGGGGACTTGAGGGCATTATATATCTGTGTGCATAGATCTGTGGGCAGAATTAAGGGGGAGTAGGAGGAGGGGGTGGGTGATGTCAGTGCGAGATGTGCAAGAAATGCTGGGCATTCCGTTGTTGGGTGCCATCCCAGAGGATCTCCAGGTTGGGGGGGACTTGAGGGCATTATAGATCAGACCGTAGGATGCACTCTGTCTGTGGGCAGAGTTAAGAGGGGGGAGGGGGGGGGGGGGATGCAAAGGATGCTGGGCATTCCGTTGTTGGGTGCCATCCCAGAGGATCTCCAGGTTGGAGGGGACTTGAGGGCATTATAGATCAGACAGTAGGATGCACTCTGTCTTTGGGCAGAGTTAAGGGGGGGGATGTGCAAAGGAAGCTGGGCATTCCGTTGTTGGGTGCCATCCCAGAGGATCCCCAGGTTGGGAAATTGTACAAGAGCCAGTAGGATGTACTCTATCTGTGGGCGGAGTGAAGGGGGAGAAGGGGGTGGGTGTACATGAGCCATGCATTGCTGCCTATACCAGCATTATGTGCTTGCAGCATGAGTCTATTATACGTAGGGGTCAGCAAAATGATATCATGTCATCATATGATATGATGTGATGTCATATGATGCCGATATGATGTGATATCATATGATGCCGATATGATATGATATCATATGATGCCGGTGGTCTGACTAGGTAACTTTGGCCTGGGCCATCATATCATATGATATTAAATCATATGATTTTTGTATGATATCATACTCGTCTTTGGTCAACATCATATGATTTGCCGTTCTCTAATTATGCATGCCATGTGGGAACTGTAGACAAACACATCTCTACGCCTAACATATAATATATTGCCTCGTGTACAAGCATTCTTGCCACATGTCGCATGAAGGAGTCCCTTCCGCCTGGAGGGTGACACGTACTATGTCTGCCATGGTGACCTGCGGCGTACGGGAGGGTCCCCTTCACACCACGCCCCTCCAGGCTTTATCTTTGTTTGCTGCAACGTTGTCGTCATCATCATCATTGTAATTCATCCATCGATTTTCACGTCCTGTCTTGAGGTCACTGTCTCCAACATTCGAGAAGAGCCCCTCATGCTTAAAAAAGAGCTTATGCTGAGCGGCATTGCATTCGACCCTCATACCCCGGACACAATAATCCCTCTGACCCCCCCCCCCCCCACCACCACCACATACACACACACACACACACACAATCTTCAGTTCATTGTCTCCACCAACTGAGGAGAGCCCCTCGTGCCTAATAAGGAACTGACACTGAGCGGCATTGCATTCGACCCTCACAATCACGCCCCCAACACTATCAGCCCTTCAACCTCCCCCACCCCCACACCTCTGTTCAGGTCATTGTCTCCACCAATCGAGGAGAGCCCCTCGTGCTCCAGAAAGAGCTCACGCTGAGCGGCATTGCATTCGAGAACGCTGCACGCCGGCTCATCGGAAAGCAGGACTATTTCATCGACTTGCAAAACCCACACAAAGGCTTGTTCCAAAGAATCGGAGCCTTTTTTGACTGACTACCGTAGCTGAAACATAGTATATTAGAAGATACAATCAGATGCAGGCTAATATCCTCGGGACAGCTCCCAGGCCAGGTTCATGTATGTAGATCTCGCTGTTTATAACCAGATTAGTTTCTACATATGCCTTCAGAGCTTTTCTTTTCGGCTACAAGCAGTAGCTTCTAGGCAGCTACCTGAGCCATCCACTGTTGCACCCAAATATTTTAGCAGTTCTAGACAGCTGACTGCGTCTAAGGTGCACTAGGTTGTGTTGGGTTTGGCTGAATAGTTAGTCAGGGGAGCTTTCTAGAAGCTGCTGTTCGTAGCTGAAAAGGTAGTTGGCGCAATTGGGACTAGGAGGGATCAGGGTCCCTAAGGAGGACTGACACACATAGTTTTTCTTTTCAGCTGCGAGCAGCAGCTTCTAGGCAGCTCCCTGACCCAGCCTCTGGGGTAGCACCAAGATTTCAACAGTTCTGCACAGCGGATTCTGTCAGCTTCCAGACATACTAGGTTGCATTAGCTTTGGCTGAATAGACAGTCTGGGGAGCTGCCTAGAAGCTGGTCCTCTTAGCTGAAAAACACTGCTGACACATCTGTCACCATCTTCTTATATGACATTCTAGTGTCATGGTTTTTCTTTCCTGATTTTCGTAGCAGCTTCTTGGCAGCTCCCTGAGCCGGCCACTGGGCTACACCAAACTGTTTCAGCAGTTCTGAACAGCTGATTATGCCAGCTTCAAGGTGCTCGAGGTTGCGCCAGGCTGGATAGCCAGTCAGGGGAGCTGACTAGAAGCTGCTGCTCTTAGCTGAAAAGAAAACACTGAATAGGTCTCATGCAAGTAGTACTATTGTAGGTGTCACTGTTTCTTTTTTGGGCAACACCTTGCAGCTTCCATGTACCTGGTCAGCCTCTGGGTCAAGCCAGAAGCTCACAGCTGCATTGGAGTGCCTGCCATGTCAGCTGCCTGCCGCACTAGCTAGCTTCAGGTTTGGCCCAAGGACGGGGCAAATGAGTTGCCTAGAAACCGCATAGCCCCCAAAAGAATCAGTGGAGGACGTGTGAACTCACTAACACCCCCCCTGTGGCCATTGATCCCACTTTTGTTTATTAGATTGGATTGTTACACGGTTTTTAAGCCAACCCTGGGCTGCTCGCCGTCTTCCAATGCCATGTGCGATACCCACATAAACAAGTCCTATGCAGCGTCGCAAGCGGCGCGGAAAATTAGCGGAGAGTGTTGGCAACGGGACGACAGATGGAGCTGACCGAAGCCAGTTAGTTATGAGACAGTTGGCTGACGTGTCAGGCTTCGTCTTGGTTGCACAAGCGGACAACGGGGTGAATATGGGGGCTCTTAACCCCCCAGAAGGGGGGGCTTTGCCAAATAGACGGATGAGACAGTTTTAAGACTTGTCCATGTAGCCATTCGCCTCGTCTGGATACCTGCCTCTTCGGCTGAGTGACACCCATGGTTGCTCAGGCCTTCGGGTAGGCAACTGTCTGCTTAACATATGATAACATACAAAATGTCGGTACCAACATAGATGGACAGTTTATGGATTGGAGTGTCACATGGTTCAGCCAACTCTGGGCTGCTCACAGTCCCTATGTGCGATACCCATGGAAACCAGGGAGCATACTACCCGGGTTGGACAGGTTTCCCAGGTCCTTTTTGTTTTTGCATGACCTAGAGATTGGATTGGCTGAGCTAGTGATTTGATTGTTCAATGGTTTCAGCAAATTCAGACCTGCACACCTTCAAATTCCTAGTCCCATATGCAAAAACACGCATGATCTATGGAGCATACGTAAACTTGGTAGCATACTGGATTACACAGGCTAAAGACTTGTCCAGGTCCTTATTGTTTTTTGCCGAGCTAGAGATTGGATTGCATTTGAATTGTTACATGGTTCACATTTTCATTGGCATGCCAGTGTTGGCCAACGACCATTGTCTCTCTTGGGTCTTCTCATGGCAGCTTCCCACCAGCTCCAATAGCCAGCCACTGGGTCAAACCCAAAGCTTGCAACTGCATTGGAATTCCTGGCATGCTCTTCTCGCAATAACTGAGCAAGACAACTCGGGGTTGTCTTAAATCTTGTTGCATGATGAGTCACTCCAACCAACTTCAACCAACGCTACATAACTGTCGACTCATCATCTATGGATGCAAATCTACGACATCAAAAAGATCTGTACTACTCAAGATGCGTTGACCGCCCGACGACCGACCGGTGACCGACCGACAGTCACGGGTTCAGGGCTTAACAGGCAATGGTTCTGCTTATCTGGCAAGCATTTTCCTGCTGGTATGGCACATTTACATTTCAACCGTCGAGTGCTGATCTGGCACATTTCCACCCCAACCCTCTATTTTCAAACGCTTTCACCTCCCCGACGTGTTCAAACCCGCAACTTTCACCTGCTTTCACCTTGCGACTGCGCCAAGCGCTCTCTTTGCGCTCCGCGATCTGATGTCTTGGCCCACACCACAATGGCAGCTGTGCTCCCTCACCCAAGCATGTTTGTCTTCAACTTTTTCTTCATTCCCGGATTTGCACGCGCACTTCTACTGTCCACTAACTTCGATATGAGCTCTTGCTGAACCACCTAACCTTGCTGCTCTTCGCGTTACAAAACTCTCTTCTCCTTCTTCTGCTCGCTCGCTGACTGCTTTTCCATCGCGTGATCCCCAGCTCCTCGCTAAATCTTTCAATCTGCACAAGCATGGACCAGCCCTGGGAACCTCAAATCGGCGACAAGCAGGTGTTAAAGACCAGTCTTGGCCAAATCGCTTATGAGCCCTCACTCAGAAGCTATTTCTCCACAAGTATTATAACTGCTGCCGTTGAATTGAATGCTCGACGCCCTTTTTTTACTTGCAACAGGAACAAAGCTCTGACAGGGCGCGCTTATGGCCAACATGCTTTGCACTGGGCGGGAATGCGTGCTCTTCTACTCCCTGCCGGCATCAATGCCTAACAATTTCGCGCTGTACGCAGATTGTTCTCGGACTTCTCACTGACAGCTGCTCCCTGCTTTTCCCACCCAGCCTTTAATTCCAGCGAGGGCATAGCTGATAGCTGATGGGCATCGCATTTATTCCTGCAGCGATGTGGAGGAGGCCCCCCTGGGAGGCCCCCGGAGGAGGCCTGCCGTCGGTACGACGGGCTAAATGCATGGAATAATCGATAGTGTGTATCGATTATTCCATGTCATCTCTCAAGGGCTGTGGTAGGATACCTAGGGTTCTTGATGGGTTCCGGCTTCCGAAGTTCCGAGACTGATCGGGAAAAAACCAAGTACCAACGGTAAATAGCCCAACGCAACTTGATTCTGACAAGATCAAAGAAAAGAACACGAATCCTACATCGTTATCCAGAATTCCAGCTACCTTCAAACTGCATAAAATATATTTCGCTCATTGCAGCTCATTGCATTGAATATTCGAGTCTAGTCTGATAAATTTCGGGGAAAACTACTCCGCCAACGAGTGAATCGGCTTCCCTCTACGTCTGAAAACCATGGGCACGGCCAGGTGAGCTAGGGCTTTTTACTTCAAACTGCCTTTCGTGTTTTGGGGCAAGTCCCTTTCGCCTATTTGGTTACCCCTGAACTGAACACCAAGTTCGCGATCTACGTCTGAACACCATGGGCAAGACGAGAAGCGAGATGACCGATAAGGAGCTGCGCAACAGGTGAGCTAGGGCACGCTGGTTTTTCTTTACTGCCTTTCCTATTTTTCAGATCGGGCAAGTCCCTTTCGCCTATTTGGCTACCCCTGAACACCAAATTCAAGTCTAAACACCATGGGCAAGACCAAAAGCGAGATGAAAGATAAAGAGCTAGCAATAGGTGAGTGCGAAAGCGAAAAATGTGAATATTTACAAGTGCGATTATAATCGAAACCCAATTGATCACTGTATCACCACGAACTCAGGTCCCCTGTCGACACTGTTTGGGGGGGTTCAGTTTATCAGTGCCTTTTATGTTTAGCCCCTCTTGATATTATGGTTGGGCAAGTTCCCCGGGTTCTCGAAGTTCCCTTAGCTTATTTGGCTACCCTGTACAGTTAAAACATGGAACAACACCATAACCAGCATTAGCATTCACAATAACCAGCATTAGCATTCAAAGGGTCCATACTGAATTAATTTGATTTTTCAGGAGAAAATATTGATTTTGTTTTTAACATTTAAATATCTTGATAAAATATTTACATAAAATCTCACTGTAGGTTTACCCACACATTTCTGTCGATATACCTGGACAAGTATTTAAACTGGTTATTATGCTTAGTATTCTCCCTGATTTCTGCTACAATAACGCAGTGCTAAGGTTTGAATGGAAATAAAACAAGTTAACAAGATTCCGCCAATATGTAACTACAGTCAATTAATGGAGCCCCCCAGTTTCGAAAATCCGCTGTAATGGCGAACAATTATTTCAGTCGTTTTGGGGATTTTCCGCTAACCCTATTTACCGCCATTTTCTTAGGCGCATACGGAAATCTGCCTAGTGCTCTCCCTGGTTTCTGCTACTATAACGCGGTGCTAAGGCAGTGCTAACGAGTTGTTTAATACTATATCGAACTTGGGGACTGGGTCTCCTGGAATTTGAAGACTGAGAGTACCGCAGAGTTGGCTGGAAAAACTTGCAACAATCCAATTCAATCCAACCCCAACTTCTGGGAAATTTTGAAATTAAATCCTTCAGTTCATTTACTGCTGAAAATGCTTTCAGTACTAAAACATCAATTGTTTAATTGGCTCATTGAGTCTGAACATCATACTAAAAAATGAAGTGTGATGTGATATGGTCATATGGTGCAATGAACACATTTGTACTGGTCTCAAAGTGTACCCCCCGCGGCTTGGCAGAGTCAAGGGGGACTCATCAACGTCAGGAATTGTGTGTAGGGATAGGCAATATGATATCACATGATATCATGTCACCATATGATATCATACTTGCCTTTGGTCAGTATTATATGATTTGCCGATCCCTAGTTGTTTTGCATGGTTGGAAGAACCCCCCTGGGAGTTGTTGAGTGGGCTTGTCTTGGGTCAACACTGACCTGCCTATGACAATGTAATGTAATGAATCTGAACATTGTACCGGAAACTTTAATTGTGCAGGGAGACTGAGGGAGATCTAAATTGGAGTGCGGGATGGACTAAAGACCCCCCCCCCCCCCCCCCCCCCCCCCCCCCCCCCCCCCCCCTGGGTGTTGCCGAGTGGGCTTGTCTTGAGTCAACACTGACCTGCCTATGACAATGCAATGTAATGAATCTGAACATCATACCAGAAACTTTAATTGTGCAGGGAGATCTACATTTGAGCGCAGGATGGTTGGAATACCCCCCCCCCCCCCCCCCCCCCCCTGGGTGTTGCTGAGGGTAGGCACTGGTGGGATGGGTGGGTGGGGATAGCAGTACGTAGGGGAGAGGGTATGCAATTAGGTAGGAACAGGTGGGTGTAGGTGGTTGGGTGGATGGGTGACTGGATGGGTGAGTATATGCCCCCCCCCCCCCCCCCCCCCCTAAATGACCCTATATTATGATACAATTATGTGCAGTTGGATATATTTATATGATTGGATACAGTATGCTATATTATTATGAATGTATGATATATTATGATACAATTATGTGCACTTGGATATTATTATACGATTGGATACAGTATGATATATTATGATACATTGGATGTTATTATATGATTGGGTACAGTATGCTATATTATTATGAATGTATGATATATTATGATACAATTATGTGCACTTGGATGTTATTATATGATTGGATACAGTATGATATATTATGATACATTGGATGTTATTATATGATTGGGTACAGTATGCTATATTATTATGAATGTATGATATATTATGATACAATTATGTGCACTTGGATGTTATTATATGATTGGATACAGTATGATATATTATGATACATTGGATGTTATTATATGATTGGGTACAGAATGCTATATTATTATGAATGTATGATATATTATGATACAATTATGTGCACTTGCATATTATTATATGATTGGATACAGTATGATATATTAGGATACATTGGATGTTATTATATGATTGGGAACAGTATGCATGTATGATATATTATTATACAATTATGTACAGTAGGATATTATTGTATGACTGGATACAGTATGATATATTATGATAAATTTGATATTATTATATGATTGGATACAGTATGATACATTATGAATTTATGATACATTGGATATTATTATGTGATTGGATGCGGTATTCCCATCTTATCCCATTTGTAACCGCGCACACTTGCAGATGACAAGGACAAGTAGGAGTCAGGTCGATTTGGGCAAGACAGAGTTGCTTGGCTGCCCACATCATGCTATTGCTAGCTGGACCATTAGCCCTAGAGTTGGGCGGGAGGGAGTTGCTTGGCCGCCCACATCGTGCTATGGCTAGCTAGACCACTGGCCCTAGAATTGATAATTCAGGACAGAGTTGATGATTTGTATAATATGCTTCACAACCGGCTTGCATTTTACTTGGCCGTCCACATCATGCTATGGCTAGCTGGACCATTGGCCCCAGAGTTGGGCAAGACGGAGCTGCTTGGCAGTCCACATCATGCTATGGCTAGCTGGATCATTGGCCCCAGAGTTGGGCAGCCAGGACAAAGTTGATCATTTTTATAATTTGCTTACTGCTTTAGCTGCAACAAGCCGGTTGGTGCATGAGGGCAAGTAAAAACACTCCTAAACTTCGTCGTAGTACAGTTGACTGGTTATGGCATAGATGTACATATATATGGCTCATGCATGGATTCGTGAGGTCTTGTCCGAAAACATGTACAAGAACTTCATGCAGACGGATTACAAGAGCCATATGGAGAAGAAGCTATTCGAGATGAGCTTCATGCCTGCTGTTAAAAAAAGTTGAAATACAAAAGAGAGGTACATCAGATTTACACAACCGCAATACAAGCACACAACAATAATAACATGGATATCGCCAAGACCGCCATTACCAACATTGCGTCATGCCTGAGGCGAGAACAAGTCATAAATGAAGCGTATGCAATCAATGTAATTATGCAAGATGAATACAAAACTTCCATTCCCAGCCATTCGCCCATTGCATCCCCTTAGTGTGCGCCGGAGCTTTCTTTTCGGCCACCAGAAGTAGGTTATAGGCAGCTCCCCTGGCTGGCTATTCAGCCAAACCTGACGCAGCCTAGTGCACCTTGATGCTAACACAATCAGCAGTCAAGAACTGCTGAAATAGTGCGGTCATGGTGTAGACTAGTGGCAGTATTTATGTAAGACGAACCACAAGCTTCCATCATTCCCAGCTATTCGCCCATTGCATCCCCTTGGTGTGCGCCGGTGCTTTACTTTGCGGCCACCAGAAGTAGGTTCTAGGCAGCTCCCCTGCCTGGCTATTCAGCCAAACCTGATGCAGCCTAGTGCACCTTGATGCTAACACAATCAGCAGCCAAGAACTGCTGAAATAGTGCGGTGTAGCCTAGTGGCAGTAATTATGTAAGATGAATCACAAGCTTCCATCATTCCCAGTGATTCTCCCAGTTTTGATTTGATTTCATAATATTTTCATTCGGGGCACGCCTGCAGGCGCCCTTCATATGGAAACACATTGTATTAGACACTGTATTATTGCAATTCAGCGGATAATATGGGTTTACGAAACACTTCGTAGTTAGTAGTTTGTACCTCTTGAAAATTTGGGCCGAGAATTATGACATTTTGGCTAGAGAATCGAGCTTCAGGTTTGGCCCAAGCATGGGGGAGAGGAGCTGCCTAGAAGCTGCTGCAGGCAGCCCCTAAAATAAACAGTGAGGACACTCCCCACTACAGCTACACAACAAAAAGAAAAGAAAAGAAAAGCAATACGCCAAGTCGGTGTGATTAAGAAAGCTGTCCAAAAGGGGTCGTAGGACAACACCATAAAAAACAAGCAATCCCCCTCAAGAACACTATCGCAAGATCCGTACCAGCAAAGCAGCACTACACACGGGCAGAGCTTTTCCTTTCAGCTACGTACCTAGACGGTTGGCTGACGTTTCAGGCTTCGTCTCGGTCGTCGGTCGGACGGACGGATGGACAACGGGGAGAATCTGGGGCCCCCTGTCCCCTAGAATCCTCCAAAAATGGTAGACTGATTTAGGGACTGATTTAGGGACTGATGCATCCGCGGATGCTAAGGGGGATGTTTATATAGAGAGGAACGGTGCAAATTGAGGCAATGCCGCTCGAGCTCGCGTCCGTCGTTGGGCGCCTATCAAAACGTGTGGGATAATTTGGGTGGGGTGGGGTGGGGGGGTGGGGGTGGGGGGGGATATGGATATGATCTGAAACGTCCCAAGAGATCGGCGGGGGGCGGGGGGCGGGGGGCTGTTACGATTGCCCCCCCTCACCCGCCCTCACCTGTCACGGCTGCAGCTTCTGGTTGCAGCGTTTAACCGTGATTGTCCCGAGCCTCTTATCAAGCCTCTTTCCGCGCGATATATCCCACAAATATATATCCCGCTTATTCTGGAAGGTGCCCGACGGCTGACTTGAAATCGAGCGGAACAGCCTCGCGCCACCCTACTCATACCTACTTACACTGTTTCACACTCATCAATCACCCGCCTGTCAGCATGAATTGCGGTGCTCTCACGTGTTTTATGACTTGGTGACTACTTATGTACTTCCTTAGAACTATTGGCTCTGCCAGTACTGTGCCAGCTTCCCGTAGTGACAGCTTCCCGTAGACTGAGTCATCCTTGAGTGACTCAGTGACAGCTTCCTGCGTCACCTGTATAGCCTGTACCCTTATCAGGGTACAGGCTGCCGCTCCTTCCTCCACTGGTGCCCCTTAATGGGTCTCCTGTGCTTGTAACGTTATTCTCGTCTCCGCCTACACACCTTGTGGCCCGTTGTTAGTCTTCATTCATCCATCTCCAGACCTATCTACTCCTCCTCGCCAGCGCTTCTTTTTCAGCGAACCGGCTGATCAGATTTCGACGCGCCAGTTGCCTTGAACTGTCGATCAGCAACCAAAGCAGCAAATCAGAATGCTGCAGGCGGTCAAGATGAACCGCAGTTTTGGAATGGCGTCGAGGATTAGCAGCCGAGCTGTATTCGGAGCAGCAGACAGGAAGACGGTGAGCGGCCCAGATTTGGCTGGAATATCTTGTGTGACAATCCACTGCCTCGTTACAGACCATTTACAGAGTTCGTTTCTACTGTACCCCAACAGTGTGTTAACGGTTTGTAACCAAAAACTGTAAACGGAGTGGAGTACAGGTTTACAGAGCGTTTACAGACTTTACCCCTGTAAACCCAAAGGTCGGTAAAGGGCCCGAATAATGATAGTGGACTGGAAGACGGTGAGCTGCCCAGAGTCGACTAAATATTTTATGTAACAATCCAACCCAATTCGATTCAATCTAAGGGGGTAGGTGGTGGAGTCGCAGGGCTTTCCTTTTAGGCCTTTGATGGCAGCTTCCAGGCAGCTCCTTGATCCAGCCCCTATGCTACACCCAAAATGTCATCACTTCTGGTAGTGTTCTGGTTCTGAACTAGTAGTTAAGTGAGAATCGAGATGCACTAGGTTACTGAAGGTTGGGTTGAATAGCCAGCCAGGGGAGCTGCTTAGAAGCTGCTGCTCGTAGCCGAATAGAAAGTCACAGGGCGCCTACTCTTTTGTAGGAGTGGTGGCGCCTTTCAAACTGAATCCTCTGTGTTGCTGGTTTGTGTCGGGAGACCCACCTTCTGGGGTGAAATTCCTTTCACAACTAAAAATATAAACAGAATCCTTGCGCATGGGTCATGCTAATCTTCTCAGTCTAGTCATAATGTGAAATGATGTTCTAGAGTGAATTCAAAAACTGTGTACTCAGTCTTGCCTCCTTGCGATTTTCACTTATTTGGATGCTGCACAGTCATCTGCCATAGTTGGGCCAACAGTCGTTTTGTGCTGGTTTATACAAAAGGTATCATACCCACTTACTCACACCCACTCGCTTGCACCCTGCATAATACTTTTTTAAACACGTTTAGTTTGAGGTTGTAGGCAAACAAACCACACCACGCACCGGGCTTGGGGGAAATCAGAAAGTCAAATCCGTGCAGACCCCATACACTGACGTACCCCACCCACACCACCCCGCCCCAAATACAGACTCAGACACACAGACATACCCCCTCTCTCTCTCTCTCTCTCTCTCTCTCTCTCTCTCTCTCTCTCTCTCTCTCTATCTCTCTCTCTCTCTCTCTCTCTCTCTCTCTCTCTCTCTCTCACTCATACACACACACAATCACAAACAAACAAACGAACACACACATAAAAAATATGCACCCGTATGCAGTTGCGATGCCAAGCAGGGCAGAAGTGGACCCAAGAGGTGCAACAATGCAAGTCTGAGACCCAGATATTGGCAAACCAAGTGAACCAAAACCAACAGAAGCAGGAGGAGCTCCTCAACCGCCAGATCATGCTTGCGCAACAGCTCCAGAATTCCAAGAAGGAGACTCTGCAGAACGAGAAACGACTAACGCAACAGCTTCAGCATGCACAGAGTCTGATTCCTTCTGTGGACCCTGACTACGGATATAACCAAAAGAACATTGTAAAATTGGCCAAGCTAATCATGTTCTATTTGGAGAACCGCCCGAGTAACATTGATAGCAACAGGTGAGGAATATTATAATACACAATAAATATATAATAAATTTCATATTATATTATAGATACACATGTTTGGTATTGTATTCCTCTGGGCAGCAGCTTTTATTACATTATATTGCATTACATTACATTGTCATATACAGGGCATAGTTGACCCAAGATAAGCCCGCTCCACAGCAGGGTACTTCCATTGACCAAATTGGCCAGCGCTTTAGTGCACTTGAAAGAAAGAAAACTGCGCTTAGTGGTGCAAAAAGCGCAAAAAATGCTTGCTGCGCCCACACGGGTTGCAATAATCTGCTCGAAACGCGCAGTGGGGCTCAAAAAGGCAGCGCATCAGCGCGCAAAAGCGCGCGCTTGGAAGTACCCTGCTCCACACTTTAACAGCATCCACGAGGTCTTCCACCTTTATGCATGTTACATTCCAGGGGTGCTTAGTCCATCCAAAACTGAGTTACATCAAGAGAAATGGTCCACATCCCGCCTATAGCTTTGGGGCGGAGCCCCCCTGGGGGGTGGTCACTGCGTTCTCCATCTGACCACAGCAGGGCAATTCAAAGCGCGCGCTTTTGCGCTTTTGAGCGCTGACTTTTTGACCCCCTCTGCGCTTTAAGCGCAGTTTTTTGCAACCCCTTGAAGGCGCTGCAAGCATTTTTTGCGCTTTTTGCACTACAAAGCGCAGTTTTTTTGTATTCAAGTGCGCTATAGCGCTGGCCAATTGGGCCATTTGAAGTACCTTGGACCACAGGTAATAATAACACCTGGTGGGGCGTGGTGTTAAGGGAACCCGTCGTGCGGAGGCAGAGAACGGTTTATCACCTTGACTGGACAAGCTACCACTGCGTTTGACAACGACCTGCAACGCTAAGGGTGACCGTAGGGGGAATCAAACTTCCAACCCTTCGTCGTTTAAGCGATTTGGTGTACCACTAGACCAATTGTACAGCTGAAACAGGCTGCCTGACCACAAGTAACCCTAGCCCTAACTGTTTCGTGAACCCTAGGCTTTGGTCTACTGCACTCGATTCCGTTGCCACCTGTCGCTCCAATGTACACGCCAATTTTCGTTGTCGCTTGCGACGCTCCTAGGACTTTTCTTTTTGGCAACAAGCAGCAGTATCTAGGCAGATCCCTGAGCCAGCCACAGGGCAGGTCCCCACGATTTCAGAAGTGCAGGAAATGTGGAAAACTAACTACGTCAGCTTCCAGATGCACTGCGTCACTCTCAGTTTGGCTGTGTATCCAGCCAGGGGAGCCGCCTAGAAGCTGCGTTGCTTTAGGTTTGGCTGTGAAGCAAGCCAGGGGAGCCGCCTAGAAGCTACGTTGCTTTAGGTTTGGCTGTGAAGCAAGCCAGGGGAGCCGCCTAGAAGCTGCGTTGCATTAAGTTTGGCTGTGTAGCAAGCCAGGGGAGCCGCCTACAAGCTGCGTTGCTGTAGGTTTGGCTGTGTAGCAAGCCAGGGGAGCCGCCTAGAAGCTGCGTTGCTTTAGGTTTGGCTGTGTAGCAAGCCAGGGGAGCCGCCTAGAAGCTTTGTTGCTTTAGTTTGGCTGTGTAGCAAGCCAGGGGAGCCGCCTAGAAGCTGCGTTGCTTTAGGTTTGGCCGTGTAGCAAGCCAGGGGAGCCGCCTAGAATCTGCGTTGCTTTAGGTTTGGCTGTGTAGCAAGCCAGGGGAGCCGCCTAGAAGCTGCGTTGCTGTAGGTTTGGCTGTGTAGCAAGCCAGGGGAGCCGCCTAGAAGCTGCGTTGCTTTAGGTTTGGCTGTGAAGCAAGCCAGGGGAGCCGCCTAGAAGCTGTGTTGCTTTAAGTTTGGCTGTGTAGCAAGCCAGGAGAGCCGCCTAGAAGCTGCGTTGCTTTAGGTTTGGCTGTGTAGCAAGCCAAGGGAGCCGCCTAGAAGCTGCGTTGCTTTAGGTTTGGCTGTGTAGCAAGCCAGGGGAGCCGCCTAGAATCTGCGTTGCTTTAGGTTTGGCTGTGTAGCAAGCCAGGGGAGCCGCCTAGAAGCTGCGTTGCTTTAGGTTTGGCTTTGTAGCAAGCCAGGGGAGCCGCCTAGAAGCTGCGTTGCTTTAGGTTTGGCTGTGATGCAAGCCAGGGGAGCCACCTAGAAGCTGCGTTGCTGTAGGTTTGGCTGTGTAGCAAGCCAGGGGAGCCGCCTAGAAGCTTTGTTGCTTTAGGTTTGGCTGTGTAGCAAGCCAGGGGAGCCGCCTAGAAGCTGCGTTGCTTTAGGTTTGTCTGTGTAGCAAGCCAGGGGAGCCGATTAGAAGTTGCCTTGCTTTAGGTTTGGCTGTGTACCAAGCCAGGGGAGCCGCCTAGAAGCTTCGTTGCTGTAGGTTTGGCTGTGTAGCAAGCCAGGGGAGCCGCCTAAAAGCTGCATTGCTTTAGGTTTGGCTGTGTAGCAAGCCAGGGGAGCCGCCTAGAAGCTGCGTTGCTGTAGGTTTGGCTGTGTAAAAAGCCAGGGGAGCCGCCTAGAAGCTGCGTTGCTTTAGGTTTGGCTGTGTAGCAAGCCAGGGGAGCCGCCTAGTAGCTGCGTTGCTTTAGGTTTGGCTGTGTAGCAAGCCAGGGGAGCCGCCTAGAAGCTTTGTTGCTTTAGGTTTGGCTGTGTAGCAAGCCAGGGGAGCCGCCTAGAAGCTGTGTTGCTTTAGGTTTGGCTGTGTAGCAAGCCAGGGGAGCCGCCTAGAAGCTGCGTTGCTGTAGGTTTGTCCGTGTAGCAGGCCAGGTGAGCCGCCTAGAAGCTGCGTTGCTTTAGGTTTGGCTGTGTAGCAAGCCAGGGGAGCTACCTAGAAGCTTTGTTGCTTTAGTTTGGCTGTGTAGCAAGCCAGGGGAGCCGCCTAGTAGCTGCGTTGCTTTAGGTTTGGCTGTGTAGCAAGCCAGGGGAGCCGCCTAGAAGCTTTGTTGCTTTAGGTTTGGCTGTGTAGCAAGCCAGGGGAGCTGCCTAGAAGCTGCGTTGCTTTAGGTTTGGCTGTGTAGCAAGCCAGGGGAGCCGCCTAGAAGCTGCGTTGCTGTAGGTTTGGCCGTGTAGCAGGCCAGGTGAGCCGCCTAGAAGCTGCGTTGCTTTAGGTTTGGCTGTGTAGCAAGCCAGGGGAGCCGCCTAGAATCTGCGTTGCTTTAGGTTTGGCTGTGTAGCAAGCCAGGGGAGCTACCTAGAAGCTTTGTTGCTTTAGGTTTGGCTGTGTAGCAAGCCAGGGGAGCCGCCTAGAAGCTTTGTTGCTTTAGGTTTGGCTGTGTAGCAACCAGGGGAGCCGCCTAGAAGCTGCGTTGCTTAAGGTTTGGCTGTGTAGCAAGCCAGGGGAGCCCCTTAGAAGGTGCGTTGCTTTAGGTTTGGCTGTGTAGCAAACCAGGGGAGCCGCCTAGAAGCTGCGTTGCTTTTGTTTTTGCTGTGCAGCAAGCCAGGGGAGCCGCCTAGAAGCTGCGTTGCTTTAGGTTTGGCTGTGTAGCAAGCCAGGGGAGCCGCCTAGAAGCTGCGTTGCTTTAGGTTTGGCTGTGTAGCAAGCCAGGGGAGCCGCCTAGAAGCTGCGTTGCTTTAGGTTTGGTTGTGTAGCAAGCCAGGGGAGACGCCTAGAAGCTGCGTTGCTTAAGGTTTGGCTGTGAATCCAGCAAGGGGAGCCGCCTAGAAGCTGCGTTGCTTTAGGTTTGGCTGTGTAGCAAGCCAGGGGAGCCGCCTAGAAGCTGCGTTGCTTTAGGTTTGGCTGTATAGCAAGCCAGGGGATCTGCCTAGAATCTGCGTTGCTTTAGGTTTGGCTGTGTTGCAAGCCAGGGTGTCGGCCTAGAAGCTGCGTTGCTTTAGGTTTGGCTGTGTAGCAAGCCAGGGGAGCCGCCTAGAAGCTGCGTTGCTTTAGGTTTGGCTGTAATGCAAACCAGGGGAGCCGCCTAGAAGCTTTGTTGCTTTAGGTTTGGCTGTTTAGCAAGCCAGGGGAGCCGCCTAGAAGCTGCGTTCCTGAAGATTTGGCTGTGTAGCAAGCCAGGGGAGCCGCCTAGAAGCTGCGTTGCTTAAGGTTTGGCTGTGAATCCAGCAAGGGGAGCTGCCTAGAAGCTGCGTTGCTGTAGGTTTGGCTGTGTAGCAAGCCAGGGGAGCCGCCTAGAAGCTGCGTTGCTTTAGGTTTGGCTGTAATGCAAACCAGGGGAGCCGCCTAGAAGCTTTGTTGCTTTAGGTTTGGCTGTTTAGCAAGCCAGGGAAGCCGCCTAGAATCTGCGTTGCTTTAGGTTTGACTGTGTAGCAAGCCAGGGGAGCCGCCTAGAAGCTGCGTTCCATTAGGTTTGGCCGTGTAGCAAGCCAGGGGAGCCGCCTAGAAGCTGCGTTGCTTTAGGTTTGGCTGTGTAGCAAGCCAGGGGAGCCGCCTAGAAGCTGCGTTGCTGTAGGTATGGCTGTGTAGCAGGAAAGGGAGGTCGCCTAGAAGCTGCGCTGATTTAGGTTTGGCTGTGTAGCAAGCCTGGGGAGCCGCCTAGAAGCTGCGTTGCTTTAGGTTTGGCTGTGTAGCAAGCTGGAGGAGCCACCTAGAAGCTGCGTTGATTTAGGTTTGGCTGTGTAGCAAGCCAGGGGAGCCGCCTAGAAGCTGCGTTGCTTTAGGTTTGGCTGTGTAGCAGGAAAGGGAGGTCGCCTAGAAGCTGCGCTGATTTAGGTTTGGCTGTGTAGCAAGCCAGGGGAGCCGCCTAGAAGCTGCGTTGCTTTAGGTTTGGCTGTGTAGCAAGCTGGGGGGGCCACCTAGAATCTGCGTTGATTTAGGTTTGGCTGTGTAGCAAGCCAGGGGAGCCGCCTAGAAGCTGCGTTGCTTTAGGTTTGGCTGTGTAGCAAGCCAGGGGAGCTGCCTAGAAGCTGCGTTGCGTTAGGTTTGGCTGTGTAGCAAGCCAGGGGAGCTGCCTAGAAGCTGCGTTGCTTTAGGTTTGGCTGTGTGTCAGGAAAGCGAGGTCGCCTGGAAGCTGCGTTGCTTTAGGTTTGGCTGTGTAGCAAGCCAGGGGAGCCGCCTAGAAGCTGCGTTGCTTTATGTTTGGCTGTGTAGCAAGCCAGGGGAGCCGCCTTGAAGCTGCGTTGCTTTAAGCTTGGCTGTGTAGCAAGCCAGGGGAGCCGCCTAGAAGCTGCGTTGCTTTATGTTTGGCTGTGTAGCAAGCCAGGGGAGCCGCCTAGAAGCTGCGTTGCTTTATGTTTGGCTGTGTAGCAGGCCAAGGGAGCCGCCTAGAAGCTGCGTTGCTTTAGGTTTGGCTGTGTAGCAAGCCAGGGGAGCCGCCTAGAAGCTGTGTTGATGTAGTTTTGGCTGTGTAGCAAGCCAGGGGAGCCGCCTAGAAGCTGCGTTGCTTTAGGTTTGGCTGTGTAGCAAGCCAGGGGAGTTGCCTAGAAGCTGCGTTGCTTTAGGTTTGGCCGTGTAGCAAGCTAGGGGAGCCGCCTAGAAGCTGCGTTGCTTTAGGTTTGGCTGTGTAGCAAGCCAGGGGAGCCGCCTAGAAGCTGCGTTGCTTTAGGTTTGGCTGTGTAGCAGGAAAGGGAGGTCGCCCAGAAGCTGCGTTGCTTTAGGTTTGGCTGTGTAGCAGGAAATGGAGGCCGCCTAGAAGCTGCGCTGATTTAGGTTTGGCTGTGTAGCAAGCCAGGGGAGCCGCCTAGAAGCTGCGTTGCTTTAGGTTTGGCTGTTTAGCAAGCCTGGGGAGCTGCCTAATAGCTGCGTTGCGTTAGGTTTGGCTGTGTAGCAAGCCAGGGGAGCCGCCTAAAAGCTGCGTTGCTTTAGGTTTGTCTGTGTAGCAAGCCAGGGGAGCTGCCTCATAGCTGCGTTGCGTTAGGTTTGGCTGTGTAGCAAGCCAGGGGAGCCGCCTAGAAGCTGCGTTGCTTTAGGTTTGTCTGTTTGTCAGGAAAGCGAGGTCGCCTGGAAGCTGCGTTGCTTTAGGTTTGGCTGTGTAGCAAGCCAGGGGAGCCGCCTAGAAGCTGCGTTGCTTTAGCTTTGGCTGTGTAGCAAGCTAGTGGAGCCACCTAGAAGCTGCGTTGCTTTAGGTTTGGCTTTGTAGCAAGCCAGGGGAGCCGCCTAGAAGCTGCGTTGCTTTAAGTTTAACTGTGTAGCAAGCCAAGGGAGGTGCCTAGAAGCTTTGTTGCTTTAGGTTTGGCTGTGTAGCAAGCCAGGGGAGCCGCCTAGAAGCTGCGTTGCTTTAGGTTTGGCTGTGTAGCAAGCCAGGGGAGCGGTGTTTAGAAGCTGCGTTGCTTTAGGTTTGGCTGTGTAGCAAGCCAGGGGAGCCGCCTAGAAGCTGCGTTGCTTTACGTTTAACTGTGTAGCAAGCCAGGGGAGCCGCCTAGAAGCATTGTAGCATTAGGTTTGGCTGTGTAGCAAGCCAGGGGAGCTGCCTAGAAGCTGTGTAGCTCTAGGTTTGGCTGTTTAGCAAGCCAGGGGAGCCGCCTAGAAGCTGCGTTGCTTTAGGTTTGGCTGTGTAGCAAGCCAGGGGAGCCGCCTAGAGGCTGCGTTGCTGTAGGTTTGGCTGTGTAGCAAGCTAGGGGAGCCACCTAGAAGCTGCGTTGCTTTAGGTTTGTCTGTGTAGCAAGCCAGGGGAGCCGCCTAGAAGCTGCGTTGCTTTAGGTTTGGCTGTGTAGCAAGCCAGGGGAGCCGCCTACAAGCTGCGTTGCTTCAGGTCTGGCTGTGTAGCAAGCCAGGGGAGCCGCCTAGAAGCTGCGTTGCGTTAGGTTTGGCTGTGTAGCAAGCCAGGGGAGCCGCCTAGAAGCTGCGTTGCTTAAGGTTTGGCTGTGTAGCAAGCCAGGGGAGCCGCCTAGAAGCTGCGTTGCGTTAGGTTTGGCTGTGTAGCAAGCCAGGGGAGCCGCCTAGAAGCTCCGTTGCTTTAGGTCTGGCTGTGTACCAAGCCAGGGGAGCCGCCTACAAGCTGCGTTGCTTTAGGTTTGGCTGTGTAGCAAGCCAGGGGAGCCGCCTAGAAGCTGTGTTGCTTTAGGTCTGTCTGTGTAGCAAGCCAGGGTAGCCTCCTAGAAGCTGTATGCTTTAGGTCTGGCTGTGGAGCAAGCCAGGGGAGCCGCCTAGAAGCTGCGTTGCGTTAGGTTTGGCTATGTAGCAAGCCAGGGGAGCCGCCTAGAAGCTGTGTTGCTTTCGGTTTGGCTGTGTAGCAAGCCGGGGGAGCTGCCTAGAAGCTGCATTGCTTTAGGTCTTGCTGTGTAGCAAGCCAGGGGAGCCGCCTAGAAGCTGCGTTGCTTTAGGTTTGGCTGTGTAGCAAGCTAGTGGAGCCACCTAGAAGCTGCGTTGCTTTAGGTTTGGCTTTGTAGCAAGCCAGGGGAGCCGCCTAGAAGCTGCGTTGCTTTAAGTTTAACTGTGTAGCAAGCCAAGGGAGCCGCCTAGAAGCTGTGTTGCTTTAGGTTTGGCTGTGTAGCAAGCCAGGGGAGCTGCCTAGAAGCTGTGTTGCTGTAGGTTTGGCTGTGTAGCAAGCCAGGGGAGCCGCCTAGAAGCTGCGTTGCTTTAGGTTTGGCTGTGTAGCAAGCCAGGGGAGCGGTGTTTAGAAGCTGCGTTGCTTTAGGTTTGGCTGTGTAGCAAGCCAGGGGAGCCGCCTAGAAGCTGCGTTGCTTTACGTTTAACTGTGTAGCAAGCCAGGGGAGCCGCCTAGAAGCATTGTAGCATTAGGTTTGGCTGTGTAGCAAGCCAGGGGAGCTGCCTAGAAGCTGTGTAGCTCTAGGTTTGGCTGTTTAGCAAGCCAGAGGAGCCGCCTAGAAGCTGCGTTGCTTTAGGTTTGGCTGTGTAGCAAGCCAGGGGAGCCGCCTAGAGGCTGCGTTGCTGTACGTTTGGCTGTGTAGCTAGCTAGGGGAGCCACCTAGAAGCTGCGTTGCTTTAGGTTTGTCTGTGTGGCAAGCCAGGGGAGCCGCCTAGAAGCTGCGTTGCTTAATGTTTGGCTGTGTAGCAAGCCAGGGGAGCCGCCTAGAAGCTGCGTTGCTTCAGGTCTGGCTGTGTAGCAAGCCAGGGGAGCCGCCTAGAAGCTGCGTTGCGTTTAGGCTGTGTAGCAAGCCAGGGGAGCCGCCTAGAAGCTGCGTTGCTTAGGTTTGGCTGTGTAGCAAGCCAGGGGAGCCGCCTAGAAGCTGCGTTTGCTTTAGGTCTGGCTGTGTAGCAAGCCGCCTAGGCTGGAGGCCTAGAAGCTGCCGTTGCTTAGGTAGAAGCTGCGTTGGCTGTGTAGCAAGCCAGGGGAGCCGCCTAGAAGCTGCGTTGCTTTAGGTTTGGCGTGTAGCAAGCCAGGGGAGCCGCCTAGAAGCTGTGTTGCTTTAGGTAGGCTGTGTAGCAAGCCAGAAGCTGCCTAGAAGTTTGCAGGCTGGCCCAGGGAGCCGCCTAGAAGCTGCGTTGCTTTAGGTTTGGCTGTGTAGCAAGCCAGGGGAGCCGCCTAGAAGCTGTGTTGCTTTCTTGGCTGTGTAGCAAGCCAGGGGAGCCGCCTAGAAGCTGCGTTGCTTTAGGTTTGGCTGTGTAGCAAGCCAGGGGAGCCGCCTAGAAGCTGCGTTGCTTTAGGTTTGGCTGTGTAGCAAGCCAGGGGAGCCGCCTAGAAGCTGCGTTGCTTTAGGTTTGGCTGTGTAGTGTAGCAGCAAGCCAGGGGAGCCGCCTAGAAGCTGCGTTGCTTTAGGTTTGGCTGTGTAGCAAGCCAGGGGAGCCGCCTAGAAGCTGCGTTGCTTTAGGTTTGGCTGTGTAGCAAGCCAGGGGAGCCGCCTAGAAGCTGCGTTGCTTTAGGTTTGGCTGTGTAGCAAGCCAGGGGAGCCGCCTAGAAGCTGCGTTGCTTTAGGTTTGGCTGTGTAGCAAGCCAGGGGAGCCGCCTAGAAGCTGCGTTGCTTTAGGTTTGGCTGTGTAGCAAGCCAGGGGAGCCGCCTAGAAGCTGCGTTGCTTTAAGCTGGTTTGCTGTGTAGCAAGCCAGGGGAGCCGCCTAGAAGCTGCGTTGCTTTAGGTTTGGCTGTGTAGCAAGCCAGGGGAGCCGCCTAGAAGCTGCGTTGCTTAGGTTTGGCTGTGTAGCAAGCCAGGGGAGCCGCCTAGAAGCTGCGTTGCTTTAGGTTTGGCTGTGTAGCAAGCCAGGGGAGCCGCCTAGAAGCTGCGTTGCTTTAGGTTTGGCTGTGTAGCAAGCCAGGGGAGCCGCCTAGAAGCTGCGTTGCTTTAGGTTTGGCTGTGTAGCAAGCCAGGGGAGCCGCCTAGAAGCTGCGTTGCTTTAGGTTTGCTGTGTAGCAAGCCAGGGGAGCCGCCTAGAAGCTGCGTTGCTTTTTAGCAGCAAGCCAGGGAGCCGCCTAGAAGCTTGCTTTGAAAGCAAGCCAGGGGAGCCGCCTAGAAGCTGTGTTGCTGTTTTGGCTGGTGTAGCAAGCCAGGGGAGCCGCCTAGAAGCTGCGTTGCTGTTAGAAGCTGCGTTGCTTTATGTTTGGCTGTGTAGCAAGCCAGGGGAGCCGCCTAGAAGCTGCGTTGCTTTAGGTTTGGCTGTGTAGCAAGCCAGGGGAGCCGCCTAGAAGCTGCGTTGCTTTAGGTTTGGCTGTGTAGCAAGCCAGGGGAGCCGCCTAGAAGCTGCGTTGCTAGAAGCTAGGTTTGGCTGTGTAGCAAGCCAGGGGAGCCGCCTAGAAGCTGCGTTGCTTTAGGTTTTGGCTGTGGCTGTGTAGCAAGCCAGGGGAGCCGCCTAGAAGCTGCGTTGCTTTAGTTTGGCTGTGTAGCAAGCCAGGGGAGCCGCCTAGAAGCTGCGTTGCTTTAGGTTTGGCTGTGTAGCAAGCCAGGGGAGCCGCCTAGAAGCTGCGTTGCTTAGGTTTGGCTGTGTGTAGCAAGCCAGGGGAGCCGCCTAGAAGCTGCGTTGCTTAGTTGGCTGTGTAGCAAGCCAGGGGAGCCGCCTAGAATTTGCTTTAGGTTTGGCTTTGTAGCAAGCCAGGGGAGCCGCCTAGAAGCTGCGTTGCTTTAGGTTTGGCTGTGTAGCTAGCCAGGGGAGCGCCTAGAAGCTGCGTTGCTTTAAGGTTTGGTTGCTGTGTAGCAAGCCAGGGGAGCCGCCTAGAAGCTGCGTTGCTGTAGGTTTGTCTGTGTAGCAAGCCAGGGGAGCCGCCTAGAAGCTGCGTTGCTTTAGGTTTGGCTGTGTAGCAAGCCAGGGGAGCCCCTAGAAGCTGCGTTGCTGTAGGTTGCGTTGGCTGTGTAGCAAGCCAGGGGGGCCGCCTAGAAGCTGCGTTGCTTTAGGTTTGTCTGTGTAGCAAGCCAGGGGAGCCGCCTAGAAGCTGCGTTGCTTAAGTTTTGGCTGTGTAGCAAGCCAGGGGAGCCGCCTAGAAGCTGCGTTGCTTTAGGTTCGGCTGTGTAGCAAGCCAGGGGAGCCGCCTAGAAGCTGCGTTGCTTTAGGTTTGGCTGTGTAGCAAGCTAGGGGAGCCGCCTAGAAGCTGCGTTGCTTTTGGTTTGCCTGTGTAGCAAGCCAGGGGAGCCGCCTAGAAGCTGCGTTGCTTTAGGTTTGGCTGTGCAGCAAGCCAGGGGAGCCGCCTAGAAGCTGCGTTGCTTTAGGTTTGGCTGTGTAGCAAGCCAGGGGAGTGAGCCTCCCAGAAGCCGCTGCCTGCTGTATGGTAGCCGAGAAGAAAAGCTCTGATTCCTCCATTGTGGTGTTGTTTAGAGACGAAATTTATTGTTTTCGATTTGACCCAAATTAATAAGGCACGAAAGTTGGAACAAAATAATATGAAGGTTGCAGGTTGGATCAAAATAATATTAAGGTTGGAACAAAATGCTATGTATGTTGAAACAATAGGCTATGATCCCTCCATATCCCTCCATTGCATATGAGTTACAACAAGAGAAATGGTTCACATCCCTCCCCTTCTAAACTTTTATTGTCGGCAATGAGCAGCAGCTTACAGACAGATCCCCAATATTTTTGGCTACCCAGAAGCTGCTGCCCGTAGCCGAAAAGAGAAGCTACGAACCCTCCATATCCCTCCATTGCATATGAAACCCTCTCAGTCCAGTATCTCTTTCCAAACCTTCATTGTGCAGGATTTTCCAGTGCATCTAGTACTCATTCTCAGGTGGCACTTATGACAGTTGGAAGGACATTGATAAACAGGACCTAAGGGCATTGCTGCACACAGCTCTGGCAACTGCTGGCTGGTTCACATCTAATCAGATGGACAGGTTCAGAGAGATAAGGGATTCAGTCGGAGAATGAGCATGCATTTCTCAGTGCATCCGGAACAGGATACTTCCATTGGCCAAATTAGCCAGCGCTTTTGCGCACTGGAAAAACAAAAACTGCGCTTTGTAGTGCAAGTAGCGCAAAAAATGCTCACTGCGCCCACAGGTGATTGCAAAAAACTGCGCAAAACGCGCAGTGGGCTCAAAAAGGCAGCGCGCCAATGCGCAAAAGCGCGAGCTTGGAAGTACCCAGATCCGGAACTCATTCTCAACAAAAGGCAATGATTTCCGGTACAGCGATTGGAAGCACACCGATAAACTGGACCTCTGGCCAGTACCAGGGTACTACTAAGCGCGCGCGGCAGCGCGGTGCCACGCTGCCTTTTTGAGCCCCTCTGCGCGTTTTGCGCAGTTTTTTCAACCCCGCGTGGGCGCAGCTCGCAGATTTGCGCTTTTTGCACTTAAAAGCGCTGACCAATTTGACGTTTGCGCGCTTTAAGCGCTGACCAATTTGGCTTACATAAGCAGGATCAGATTCGTTCTATAGCACAGTTTAGAATGGGTTCCCATTGGCTGAACACAGAAAGAATGAGGGAGGTGGATAGAGCATACATCCCTCGTTCAATTAGACACTGTCTAATGTGTGGGTTCCAAAAACCTGAGGATGTAATGCATATGTTTGAGTGCCCTTTTTATAATGATATTCGCCTCCGCTACCAGAATCTGTTTACAGATATTTATAGGCATGTCCATGAGGATACCGACTTAACCGTATGGAATGTGGAATTCTGCGATTCCACATTCAGAACCTATATGAATGGAAATGGCACTAAGACTTTTTGGAGCAACCTAGCCGACTATCTTTCTACTTGTAGAAGAGCAAGACAGGAAGCCCTGGACTGCTTAGTGGCACCGTAATTTATTATCCCTTTTCCTTCTTCTTGTGACTTCTCCTTTGTTAGCTTCTTACCTACGCCACTGTAAGTGGTTGAGATCTGGGTCCTGCTCTAGGGGGTTTAATACCTACGCCACCAAAACGGTGGTTGGGAGTTTGGTTTGTTTGTCCTCGACACACCCCTGATGTAATGGGGTTTTTTGCTTTGTGGGTGCTTTTTCTTTTTGTTTAAAGCACAGAGTCTCATACACCCTCGCGGTGTCAAGTAGACTTTAACATGTAATGTAATGTAATGTAATGTAATGTAATGTAATGTAATGTAATGTAACATAGGTGGAATGCATAGCACAATGTGATTTGGAAGCCCATGTATGCTCTCGCATGCACATGTATCCTCACATAGGTGATACACATAGATGAAACAACATAGAATGATTTGGATGCCCGTGCAAGCATATGTATCCTTACATAGGTGATGCACATAGCTAGGTGATATAGCACAATATGATTTAGATACCCATGCATGCAGTCGCATGCACATACATGTATCCTCACATAGGTGGAACCCAGATGATTTAATGATATTGTATAATTAAATGATCACTGTAGCACGAGCTCAGGGCCCTAGCTGGAAAAATGATTGTTTGGGGTTCAGTTCATCAATGCTTTTTCTTTTTAGCCCTTCCTATCACGGTTGGGCAAGTACCTTTAGCCTATTTGGCCTACCCCTGGACTGTAACATGCATACATATGCTTTTATAGGTGACATAGCACAATATGCTATGGTTTCTTTGAATAAAGATATTGCTCTCGCATGCACATGTATCCTTACATAAGTGACATAGCACAATATGCTTAGGTTTCTTCGAATAACGATATTTTGAAGACCGTTACCGTTTAGTAAACCTGCTAAACTGTTTCATTTGCATCAACTGCCGAAAACAGCAAGCAGCCCGATTGTAGGCTGGAACCATGTAACCAAAGTCAAGTTGCTGGATGATTTATGTGTGAGTTCAAGTTCAAGCTAGATACCCATGCATGCATGCTCTCGCCAATATTAGATTGTATGAGATATCTCAGGGGAGGAGGGCATTCCCATGGCAGTATATGTGTATGTGTGGGGGTGGGTGCACGTGTTTGGGGGGGAGGGCATACCCATGGCAGTGTTTGTGTGTGTGTGTGTGTGTGTGTGTGTGTGTGTGCGGGGGGGGGGGGGGGGGGGGGGGGGGGCATTCCCATGGGAGTATGTGTGGGTATATGCGGGTGTGGGTGGGGTGTTGGGGGGTGTTGGGGGGGTAGGGCATACCCATTGCAGTGTTTGTGTGTGGGTGTGGGTGTGGGTGTGGGTGGGTGGGTGTGTGTGTGGGGGGGGGGGGGCATTCCCATGGGAGTATGTGTGGGTATATGTGGGTGTGGGTTGGTGGGTGAGTGGGTGGGTGTTGGGACAGGAGGGCATACCCATGGTAGTTTGTGTGTGTGTGTGGTGGGGAAGGGGGGGGGAGGGCATTCCCATGTAAGTATGTGTGTATGTTTAGGGGTGGGTGGGTGGGGGGGGTGGGGGGGAGGGAATTCCCATGGCAGTTTGGGTGGGTGGGTGGGTGGGGGTGGGGGGGGGAGGAGGAGAACATTCCCATGCCAGTGTGTGTGTGTTTGGGGGGAGGGGAGGGAAGGTAAGTCCCATGGCAGTGTGTGTGTGTGTTGGGGGGGGGGGGGGGGAGAACATTCCCATGTAAGTGAGTGTGTGTGTTTGGGGGGAGGGGATGGAAGGGCAGTCCCATGTCAGTGTTTGTGTGTGAGTGTGTGTGTTTTTGTGTGTGGGGTGGGGGTGTGTGTGGGGGGGAGGGCATTCCAATGGCAGTGTGTGTGTGTGTGTTTGGGGGGAGGGGAGGGAAGGTAAGTCCCATGGCAGTGTGTGTGTGTTGGGGGGGGGGGGGGGGGGAGAACATTCCCATGTAAGTGAGTGTGTGTGTTTGGGGGCGAGGGGATGGAAGGGCAGTCCCATGTCAGTGTTTGTGTGTGAGTGTGTGTGTTTTTGTGTGTGGGGGTGGGGGTGTGTGTGGGGGGGGAGGGCATTCCAATGCAGTGTGTGTGTGTGTGTTTTGGGGGAGGGGTGGGAAGGGCAGTCCCATGGCAGTGTGTGTGTGTGTTTGTGTGGGGGTGGGGGTGGGGGGGGGGAGGGCATTCCCATGTCAGTGTGTGTGTGTGTGTGTTTGAGGGGAGGGGATGGAAGGGCAGTCCCATGCCAGTGTGTGTGAGTGTGTGTGTTTGTGTGTGTGTGTGTGTGATTTTACAGGGCTGGTTTTACTAATTTTACTGAGCTGGTTTTACTGATTTAATTTTACTGAGCTGATTTACTGAGCTAGTTTTACTGAGCTGACTATACTAAGCTGGTCTAACTGTGCTGATATGACTGATTTTACTGATCTGGTTTTCCTGATTTAAATGAGCTGATTTTACTGAGCTAGTTTTACTAGTCTGATTGTGCTGAGCTGGTTTTACTGAGTTGATTTTAATGAGCTGGTTTTACTGTTCTAATTTTACTGACCTGGTTTAACTGATTTTACTGAGCTAGTTTTACTGAGCTGACTATAGTGAGCTGGTCTTACTGTGCTGATTTAACTGACTTTACTGAGCTGGTTTTGGCTGATTTTGCTGAGCTGTTTTCACTGAGCTGGATTTACTGTGCTGGATTTACTGTGCCGATTTTACTGATTTTACAGAGCTGATTTTACTGAGCTGGTTTTATTGATTTACTAGACTGATTTTGATGAGCTAGTTTTACTGAGCTGGTCTTACTGTGCTGATTTTACTGATTTTACTGAGCTGTTTTTCCTGATTGAACTGAGCTGATTTTACTGAGCTAGTTTTACTGAGCTGATTTTGCTGAGCTGATTTTACTGATTTTACTCAGCTGATTTTACTGAGCTTTTTATACTGATTTTATTGGACTTATTTTAATGAGCTAGTTTAACTGATCTGGTCTTACTGTGCTGATTTTACTGAGCTGATTTTACTGATTTTACTGAGCTACTTTGACTGATTTAACTGAGCTGATTTAACTGAGCTGATTTTACTAAGCTAGTTTTACTGAGTTGATTTTAATGAGCTGGTTTTACTGATTTTACTCAGCTGATTTTACTGATTTTACCTATTTTACTGAGCTAGTTTTACTGATTTTTCTGAGCTGATTTTACTAATTTTCATTGTACTGATCTAGTTTTACTGAGCTGACTGTACTAAGCTGGTTTAACTGTGCTGATTTTACTGATTTTACTGAGCTGGTTTTCCTGATTTAACTGAGCTGAATTTAATTAGCTAGTTTTACTAGGCTGATTTTGCTGAGCTGGTTTTAATGAGTTGATTTTAATGAGCTGATTTTACTGTTCTAATTTTACTGATTAACTGATTTTACTGATTTTAGCTATTTTACTGAGCTAATTTTACTGATTGTTTCTGTACTAATTTTACTGAGCTGAATTTACTGATATTAAAGAGCTGGTTTTACTGATATTATAGAGCTGATTTTACTGATTCAAAGCCCCTGAAAAGTTGTTCAGATTATGGGTTCGGCCAAGCCAAGTCAGCTAGCACCAACATTTCCGAGTTATCACCCAAGTAGGGTGGGTGTGATTGCTTAAAAGATTTACTTGCCAAGAGCGCCTACAATTTGTAACAAACGAGCACCCCCAACAACTCCCTTGCCTTGTCATTTTCTCTCTTGCCTCCCTTTCCCCAAAGGAGTACTATTAGAACGAGTAAGCTGGAGGTCACCTTGTACAAGTCCGAATGCTATGTATAAGTATAAGGCTCTTGAGGAATCTTTTGACTCCAACACTGGCTGGGTTCATGACTTGCGTTGTGCTTTCCACAAGCTAGGATCCAGTAAAAACATCAACATTTTGGAGGCTGTCGATGTCGAAGGTATTATGTCTGAAGTTTTTGAGTCATGGAGGTTTAAGTACCCAAGTGACACCAATGCAGTTAGAGACATCCTGATGAGAGAAGGTTGGCTTTAAAACGCCTCCGATACCAAAAATGGTTCGCAGCCAACAGCAATGATGAGAATGGCTTGATTCCCTTTACATCTGCCTTACATAAGCAGGATCAGATTCGTTCTATAGCACAGTTTAGAATGGGTTCCCATTGGCTGAACACAGAAAGAATGAGTGTGGTGGATAGAGCACACATCCCTCGCTCAATGAGACACTGTCAAATGTGTCGGTTCCAAAAAACTGAGGATGAAATGCATATGTTTGAGTGCCCTTTTTATAATGATATTCGCCTCCGCTACCAGAATCTGTTTACAGATATTTATAGGCATGTCCATGAGGATACCGACTTAACCGTATGGAATGTGGAATTCTGCGATTCCACATTCAGAACCTTTATGAATGGAAATGGCACTAAGTCTTTTTGGAGCAACCTAGCCGACTATCTTTCTACTTGTAGAAGAGCAAGACAGGAAGCCCTGGACTGCTTAGTGGCACCGTAATTTATTATCCCTTTTTTTTCTTGAGACTTCTCATTTGTTAGCTTCTTACCTCCGCCACTGTAAGTGGTTGAGATCTGGGTCCTGCTCTAAGGGGTTTAATACCTACGCCACCAAAACGGTGGTTGGGAGTTTGGTTTGTTTGTCCTCGACACACCCCTGATGTAATGGGGTTTTTAGCTTTGTGGGTGCTTTTTCTTTTTGTTTAAAGCACAGAGTCTCATACACCCTCGCGGTGTCAAGTAGACTTTAACATGTAATGTAATGTAATGTAATGTAAGTCCGAACACTATAGGACACAAGTGCTCCAAAATCACAAAACATGTAGGTTCGAAAAGCAAAGACTTGTTCTACAGCCCCATACAAGGATTTGATCGCATTGTAAAGGTGCAACTTGCTATTAGCATTTCAGTACACCCTACTTTGCTACTCCTAAATGAATTCTGATTTTGTAAAGTAAAGCAGGACGAGCCCAGGCCATAATTGTTTAAGCAGGCCGATTTTTCCGAGAATGTATCATGGCGATATTTTGAGTTACTTGTCAGGTCATTTGGAGCCCCTCATTTTGGAGGGGGGGGGGGGGGGGGGGGGGGGGGGGGTTCTGAGACCACCCATGAGTAGGATTTGGTAAGGGTAGTCTATTGGCACCACTTGCAAGATACGAGTCTGCAGGCCAGGCTTCGAAGACTGAGTTTTGAGGTGGGGCTGGTTACACAAATTCAAGGGGCCCATGAATTGGTCCATGGGTCTACAACTTGTGAGGGCCAATTCTGCCTAAAGCCTAGGCTGCTAATCCGGCCCACCTCTGTCTGAACGAATTGTTACATGGTTCCAATATGGCTAGGAACCTAATTTGAAGTGGAGCAAGGTAGGGGGACGTATGGCCCTTGGCAGCCATTGCAGGTGAGGGGATGCGGCCACAAGACGAGTAGGGTCTAGCAGGGTTCAGCGGCAGAGGTGGCAACGCGGGCTACAGACACAGGCCAGGCGGGGCCAGGCCCGGGGCGGCCTGGGGAGCGGGTTGGGCAGCAGCAGGGATGGCAGCGGGCAGTAGCATGGCCTCGTATGCGGAGCAATCAACTGGATGAACTAGATGCAGCCGATAGCTCGGCGATGGCGCCACCATACCCAGCCTGGGTTGGGAGCTCCCCCGGCAGGGGAGCTCTCAACTCGGCTGATGAAAACCACGTGTCAACATGGCCCCCACCGAGAGTCCCCATTTAATTCCCAAGGGAGCCCACGGCGATCCTTTCAAGCTTGAGCAAGAAGCGAGCTTAAGCGGTGACGATTCGAGCTATTGATGTGGATATGTACCCGATACCCCGTTAATTCACTTTTTACTGGGCCAACCACAGCCTTTCGCGCAGCAACCTAAACTAAGAGTATGCGCTTCTCATCCATATTGAGCAACAATCGGGCGTTTTAGCTTTGTGCAGCTCGAATGAAGGGTCGTCCAAGGAACACAAACGTACGTTATGCGAACCAAAGCCTTTTGCGGGACGCCCTAAGGGACGAGCTTGCGATTCTTTTTCAGATGGAACACGAATGGGGTGTTCAAGCTGTTCGTAGCTGCGAACCAAGGTGCGTCCAAGGAGACACAAACGTGTGCCCGTACTGCAGGTCAGTGGTTGCGTTTTGGACCGGCGATGCAGAGGCCGCACGACACCCTGGGCTGCTGGGCTGGAGATCATATCGTTATTGTTTGTCTTGCTGTTTGTTCCGACCCTCCTCCCTCCCTCGCTCGCCCCTTACTTACATGCGCCCCTCTGTCCTCGCCCCTCGTTACCCTCCATCTTCTATTATCGATTCGTGTGTTCTTCTATCTACGATACTACTACACTGGAGCTGCTCCTGCTGCTGCTGATGCTGCTGCTGCTGCATGGGTCAGGTAGATTTCGATACTAGGCTTTGCCTTCGTTGCATGGTCTACCAGCCTCCTTGATCTGCAGCTCAACAAATGTGGGCAGAGTAAACTGCTGCATGGGGGGTAACAAACACTGCCGCGCCACACTCTTGAGTACAGCAGGCCATCACAAAGGTGTGGTTCCTCGCACCGCATGCCTTTATTCCTTATCAGCCAGGTGAGTGTCCTCGTGCTTATCTTTGCACACACTGATATATAGGGGGGTCGGGGTGGGGGTCAAGGTGAGACGGTGAGTGTTTTACACATACCATGCGTGGTGCATGTTGCTTGTTGTTGTAGTAGTAGTAGTGCATGCATGCATTCGGTATGAATTCATGATGAAGTAGCTCTTAAGTGCAAGAGGAATCGGATACCTTATACTATGAAGGTGAAAGGACCCCTAGTACCTTCCACACAGCTGCTGCCATAACCAGGGGAGGGCATACCGGAAGGTGTGTGGAAGGTACCAGGGTCCTAGCTACATGACGAGCGCTGCCGCGCCGGCAAGTCCTTCAGCATATTTGGCCTACCCTGGACTGTCACATAAGATATATTATACGTACAACATAGTTCTGTGTACCGCAAAATTGCAATCAAACGAAATCAATCATACAGGCCCATCTCTCATTAAATCCTAGGCTTATCCCCGCTAAATCTAGCAATTGTTAGTTTTGACCCCATTTTGGCAAAATTATCACTATACACAGCTACAATCTTGCTTCAAAAAAACACTGCCCCAAATCCCCTTCCCATCGGCGTCGTGGATGTTTCCACTATTTGGGCTGTCGTCATCTTTGGTAACTTGGAGAGTGTGAGACTGCGAGAAACTGGAGAGATAGTAGCAGAGACCTGCCATCCAAACTCTTCACATGTGCCGTATGCTGCGGGCCCCCTAACAGCATGCGGACAACCTCGGCATGGCCTTGGGATGCAGCATGAAGCATCACCCTGCCATCCAAACTCTTCACATGTGCAGTATGCTGCGGCCCCCTAACAGCATGCGGACAACTCGCATGGCATGGGGATGCATCACCCTGCATGCCAAACTCTTCACATGTGCAGTATGGCTGGCCCCCCTAACGCATGCGGACAACCTCGGCTGGCTTGGGATGCAGCCCATGAAGCATCACCCTGCCATCCAACTCTTCACATGTGGCAGTATGCTGCGGCCCCCCCTACAGCATGCGGACAACCTGGCATGGCTTGGGATGCAGCAAAGCATCACCCTGCCATCCAAACTCTTCACATGTGCAGTATGCTGCGGGCCCCCTAACAGCATGCGGACAACCTCGGCATGGCCTTGGGATGCAGCATGAAGCATCACCCTGCATCCAAACTCTTCACATGTGCAGTATGCTGCGGGCCCCTAACAGCATGCGGACAACCTCGGCATGGCCTTGGATGCAGCATGAAGCATCACCCTGCCATCCAAACTCTCACATGTGCAGTATGCTGCGGGCCCCCTAACAGCATGCGGACAACCTCGGCATGGCCTTGGGATGCAGCATGGAGCATCACCCTGCCATCCAAACTCTTCACATGTGCAGTATGCTGCGGGCCCCCTAACAGCATGCGGACAACCTCGCATGGCCTTGGGATGCAGCATGAAGCATCACCCTGCCATCCAAACTCTTCACATGTGCAGTATGCTGCGGGCCCCCTAACAGCATGCGGAGAAACTCGGCATGGCCTTGGGATGCACATCAGACCCTTGCCATCCCAATGTGCAGTATGCTGCGGGCCCCCTAACAGCATGCGGACAACCTCGGCATGGCCTTGGGATGCAGCATGAAGCATCACCCTGCCATCCAAACTCTTCACATGTGCAGTATGCTGCTGGGCCCCCTATCCACAAGGCATTGCGGAACAACCTCGGCATGGCCTTGGGATGCACATGAGCATCACCCCTGCATCCAAAATCTTCACATGTGCAGATGCTGGGGCGGGCCTCAACAGATGCGGACAACCTCGCATGGCCTTGGGATGCAGCATGGAGCATCACCCTGCCATCCAAACTCTTCACATGTGCAGTATGCTGCGGGCCCCCTAACAGCATGCCGGAACAACCTCGGGCATGGGCCTTGGGATGCAGCATGGAGCATCACCCTGCCATCCAAACTCTTCACATGTGCAGTATGCTGCGGGCCCCCTAACAGCATGCGGACAACCTGAACGAATGATTGCCAACCTCGGGATGGCCATTGGATGCAGCACAACCAAGCATCACCCTGCCATCCAAACTCTTCACATGTGCAGTATGCTGCGGGCCCCCTAACAGCATCGTAATGGCGGACAACCTAACAAGCATGGCCTAACATCACCTCTGCATCTCAAACTCTTGCAATGCATGAACTGCGGGCTCGCCCTACAGCATCACCCTCGCCAATCAGCAAACTCTTCACAAACCTGTTGTGCAGTATGCTCTATTACGCGGGCAAGCCCATGAAGCTAACAGAAGCACAGCCAGGGGATGCGGACAGTATGCCTCCCCCTGAAGCACAATGGCCTTGGCCTTTAGGGATGCAGCATGAAGCAGCACCCTGCCATACAAACTGCACATGTCGAGTAGCTTTGTGGCCCCCTAAAGCATGCGGACAACCTCGGCATGGTCCCTTGGGATGCAGCAACAAGCATCACCCTGCCATCCAAACTCTTCACATGTGCAGTATGCTGCGGCCCCATCTAACAGCATGCGGACAACCTCGCATGGCCTTGGGGATGCAGCATGGAGCATCACCCTGCCATCCAAACTCTTCACATGTGCAGTATGGCTGCGGGCCCCCTAACAGCATGCGACAACCTCGGCATGGCCTTGGGATGCAGCAACAAGCATCACCTGCCATCCCAAACTCTTCACATGTGCAGTATGCCTGCGGCCCTAACCATGCGGACAACATGGCAATGGCCTTGGGATGCAGCAACAAAGCATCACCCTGCTGCCGAAACTGCTTCGACATGTGCAGTATGCGGGGGCCCCTAACAGGGCATGCGGACAACCTCGGCAGGCCTTGGATGCAGCAATGAAGCATCACCTGCATCCAAACTTCCAATGTGCAGTATGCTCGCGGGCCCCTAACAGCATGCGGACACCTCCGGCATGGCCTTGGGAAATGCAGCAAAAGCATCACCATGCATCCCAACTCTCACACTGTCAGTATGCGCGGGGACGCCTAACAGCGCCGGGAACCTCCGAAATGGCTGTGGGATGCGAGCGATGAAGCATCACTCCGCCATCCAACTCTTCACATGTGCAGTATGCTGCGGGCCACCTAACACATGCGGACAACGTTCGGCATGGTTGGGTATGCAGCATGAGCATACCACTGCCATCCAAATTTCTCATGTGCAGTATGCCTTGCGGGGCCCTCCAACCGCATGCGGACAACCCTCGGCATGGCCTTGTGATGGCAGCATGAGCATCACCTGCCATCCAAACTCTTCACATGTGCAGTTTGGCTGGCGGGCCCTCTAGCAGCATGCGGCACCTGTGGCACTCTGTGTGCAGCATGAAGCATCTACCTCGCGGCATCCAAACTCTTCACGATGTGCAGTATGCGCTAACAGCATGCTGGACAACTCGGCACTGGCTGGGATGAGCAACAGAGTGCATGCACCCTCCATCAAATCTTCACATGTACGTATGCTGCGGGCCCCTAAAGCGAATGCGACAACTCGGCAGGCCTTGGATGCAGCATGGAAGGCATCCCGCTGCCATCAACTCTTCAACATGTCAGTAATGCTGCGGGCCCCTATACGCATGCGGACAACCGGCATGGGCCTTGGGACAGCAACAAGCATGAACATGCATATATACAATTCACATGTGCAGTACGCTGCGGGCCCCCTAATAGTATGCTGCGGGCCCCCTAATAGTATGCTGCGGGCCCCCTAATAGTATGCTGCGGGCCCCTTAATAGTATGCTGCGGGCCCCTAATAGTAATGCTTGCGGGCCCCTTAATAGTCTGCGAAACAAGACTTCCTTGGTATGCTATATAAGATTTCTACCCCGAGATGTGGTTTGTTGTGGTAGTCAGGTTCGTTAGGGTTCACGATCAAAGCCTACTTTGCCGCAAGCTTGATATGTAATCTCATTTGCAGCATGCTGGCGGAGAGTTCGTCTAAAGGAGTTTTGTGGTGGTGTTACTAGGTGTGGTGTCCATAGTTCAGAACTGTGGACAGCCTCTACAACGATGCGAAGCTATAACAATCACTATGGCATTCTGTTCAGCAACTAAAAAGCTTGCCCGTTCTTGACAATCCGCACGGGCAGCAGCTGCGGGGCTGCTAGTAGTGCGAACTACCGTCAGTCCGTGCCTTGAGTGCAGATCGTAAATAGGCCTCTCCATCTCGACAATCCGCATGTGGCATGGCATCTGACTGGGCTTCTAGCAATGATCGCGAACTACCTAGTGTGGCCTTGGAGGCAGCTTTCAGTAAAGCCTTCTCCATCTCGGACAATCGCATGTGCGCACTGGGGCTTCTAGCAACATGCGAACTACCTCAGTGTGGCCTGGAAGCAAGATTTCGAGTAAACCTCTCCATCTCGGAACAATCTTGATGGAGCATCTGAGGGCCTTCTAGCTAACATGCAACTACCAAGTATGGCCGTTGGGATGCAGCATAAGCATCACCTGCCATCGCAAACTCGTACAGATTGCATGATGCTGTGGGCCCCTAAGACAGGCATCCGGACAACTTCGGGCATGGCCTGGCAATGCAGCAACAAACACACCCTCCCATACAAAAACCTTCACACTGCAGTATGCTGCGGCCCTAACAGCATCTGACAACTCCGTCATGGCTTCGGTATCAGCAATCAAGCACACGACGCATCTCAGTACTCTTCACGATGTGCAGTAAGACTGGGGCGCCCCTAACCACCATGCGGACTATCCTTCGAACAGGCCTTGGTGGACGAGCAGACATACATACATGCATGTATATCAATCACATGTTCATTACCTGGCGCCCCCCTAAAGTTATCTGCGGCCCTATAAAAATTGCTGCGGCCCGCTAAAGTAGCGCCTGGCCCCCTATATAGGTATGGACGCGTGGTCTGCCCCTAAACAGTATTCTGCGGGCCTTAAAGTAAGTCAACAAGCCTTAAACATACTTGTCAGCTCTTATATATCCTATTGCTGAATGTGTTGTGTGGTTAGTCAGTCGTAATCCTTGGACTGCCCTAGCAACTGCAACTAAACTTCACTATGGCCATTACCCGTCAGACAAGCGATCAGGAGCCTGCCCGCCTTGACAATCTGCATTTGCAGCATGCTGCGGGACTGCTAAAGATGTGTTTGTGGTGGTGTGATAGGTGGTGGTGTATAGCGTGGCAGAACTGGGACAGGGCCTACAACATTTGCGATACAGTCACTATGCGCTTGTCTGTCAGCCTGCAACTATACATAGCTTGCCTCGCTGCAATTACGGCAGCAGCAATGACTGTCGGGGAAAGCTGCTAGTTTTAAGTGCGCGACTGTACTCAGCGTGGCCTGAATGCAGATTCATTAAAGCCCTCTCCATCTCGACAATGCCGAATGGTGCAGCTGCTGAGTGGCTTCCTAGCAATACGCGAACACATTCATGGGCTTGGTAGCATCTTAGTAAAGCCTCTCCATTTCGACAACCGATGTTGCAGCATGCTGGGTACTAGCAACATCGAACTACCTTAGTGTGGGCCTGACTGTAGAGTTCAGTTAAGCTCATCCATCTCGACAACCCGCATGGGTGCACATCTGCGTGCCTCTTACGCACATGCAACTACCTCAGAGTGTGGCTGGGAGCAGCTTTCTTCATAAATACTCGTCATGGCGACAATGCCTGCATGGTGCAGTCATCGAGGACTCTAGCAACATGCCAACTCCTCGTGTGGCCGTGGATGCATGCTTCAGTAAAAGCATCTCCAACTCGAAATACCGCATGCAGCGCTGAGGGCTTAGCAATGCGCATACTTACCTTTCACTGTGGCTTGGAGCGCAGCTTAGTAAAGGCTATCCATCGCACCAAATGATTCGCGCATTTGCAGGCATGCCCGGGGGCTCTAGAACAAGCGAACTTACCCTTCAGTGTGGGCCTGGGAATTGCAGCTTGACAGTAAGAGACGCTCGGCCATTGGCGACCAATGTATGTCGCGCTTCGTCAGCAGCTGAGGGGCCTTTCTATGGCAATCCTTATGTCGCACGTAAACTTCAGTGTGCTTGGAGGCTAACGCTTTCATTAAAACCGTCGTGTCGCCATTTCGCGACGATATCGCGCTCTATGTGTGCACATCACACTGAGGCTTCTAGCATACATGATACTACACTCATGTGGCCTTCGGGTATGGCACAGCTTTGGAGTAAAACCGTCCCCTATTGCAAGTCGGACAATGCGCCGCATTGGAGGCACGGATGAGATCAGTTTTCGATATAAGAGAGGAGATGCTTATTTACAGAGGCGCTACACTGTGGCCACCCAGCAGCAACCATCAGCGTGCGAGGCCATCGCTAGGCATACTGCCGTGGTCCCGGGTGGGTTTAATGGGTTTAGTGTGTTATGTGTTGTTGGGTTTGTATGAACTGTCATTTTGAAGGAGTACTACTTGGGTGGAGGGCTCGGGATAGGGGTTGCTGTGTTGATGGGATGGGTGTGGGCGGGTGGTTGTGCTGTCGGTCATGCTTAGCTAATCTCTACTGTGCGCATTCCATGCAGCATTCGGTCAGGGTGGAGGGGGCAGTGCCAGTCTCCAGTCAAGACCTATCATGTCATCAGGAAGGTGGCGAGGCGGTAGGGCAGCTTACAATCTCACTGTTGGCCGACCAGCGAGGCATCCAGTGACCAGCCTTCGGAGCTATTCTTGGCGTGTCTCGGTGGTGGTTTTGACATTGGTGTGTTGTGTGGGTTGTAGTAGTGTTGTTTTTTGTTAGAAGCTGGTCATGGGGATCCTTGGTGGTGAGGGCGTAGTGGATATAGGGGTAAGTTGGTGGGAATGGTAGGGGTGGGGCCGGGTGGTCTCGGCTATGGGTCATTCTACAACTCACTGTGCCATTCCATGGCAGCTATCAGTGCAGTGCAACCATCAAACTACTTGCATTCAGTTTAAGCTAGATCTGTTATGGCATGCTTACAATCTCATGTGGACACGTCCGTAGCAGCATTTCAGGTCAGTGCCAGGCCATTTGGAGGTCTATTCGGCTATCTACAGTGCAGGTTGTTTGGCAATTCTTACAACGCACTGTGTGCTATATCCCATGCCAGCATTCACAGGCAGGCATCAATCGCCGCATGCTCGGGTGGTTGTAATGGGTTTAGGTTGTAAAGGGTGTTATGGTTTGTTGGTTGTATTATGAATCTGTCATTGGTATCTTAGTGGGTGGGTGGTCGAGGGTGAAGCGGTAGGGTTGGATGGGATTGTGAGTGGGCAGGGTCGGTTGTAATGGGGTCATGCTTACAAGTCTGCACTGCGTCCGATTCAATGGCAGGAAGCAATCACAAGGTGCTGAGGTCCATTCCTGAAGCAACCTGACCCTGCATGTGCTTGGCTTGGCATGTGGGTCTGGTTGTTATA
>JAJSRW010002058.1:0-35976 GCA_022414725.1 Microglena sp. YARC
TCATTCAACATATTGTAGACTAATATAGAGAAAAAGAAAAAACCACTCTTTGTGGGCTTTTTGTTGATTTCAAAAGGCTTATGATTGCGGTTCACAGAACTTGCTATTGGGATTGCTTAGCAAGGGCTAGGAGTCAAGGACCCCTTCCAGTATTCTGAAGTCCCATGTTATAATCATGTTTTTTTCCAATTCGCCTTAATGGGGACATTGGATCCTCCTTTCCCATTCCCTGTAGGAGTTAAAAACCAAGGAGAACCCCTATCCCCACTTCCTATTCGGTTGTTCATGATAAGAATTGAATCGCTTCCTCGCAATCCCAAAGCTCCCAAAGTAGGGGCTGAGCCTTAAAGGGGAAAGATTTCTGCCAACTGTTACTTTATGCTGATGACCTAGCTATAATGGCAGATCCCCGGCAGATATGCAAGCTATGCTTGACTGCCTGAGAGTTTCTGCAGAGGCTACTAAGATGCTGTGAATATAAAGAAAACTGAGATTGTCGTTTCAACAAACAATTTCTGTGATGAGGCCCGCATGGATCCTGATTACAATCTTGTCTATGATGGAGCACAACTTTCACAATGTATTCTTTTATCTACTTGGATCCCTTTTGTGGATGGTGACTCAAGCCAATCGTGCAAAAGCGCTTTCTAGGATGCTCAACTAGGCCCAAAAGGCACACACTGCTTCGTAGGCGATGCCATACTATGGAGAATATACAATATTATATTCTCACCCACCGACTGTTTTGATTCTCTGTAACAAACCTATCCTGAATTTTGGCTGTGAGGCGTGGGCCTCCCTTCTATTCTGAACAACACACTTATCTCAATTGACCATGCTTGTGAGAAATGCTAGAGGTATACTTAAACAAATGTTGGGTGGTGCCAATCTACTACATCTTAATTTAATTTTTTTTTTTAATTTTCCCATGGAAGAGCTGGGTAACCCCGTTTGTGTTTGGCTTTGGCTTTAAACAAGCTTTGCGCTTTCTGGAACCAAGACCATACATAAAGAAACCTGAGGGGATCTCATGATAGAAGGCTCATCTTGAAGAATTCTTTGACTCCAACACTGGCTGGGTTCATGACTTGCGTTGCTGCTCTCCACAAGCTAGGATCCAGTAAAACATCAAACATTTTGGAGGCTGTCGATGTCGAAGGTATTATTGTCTGAAGTTTTTGAGTCATGGAGGTTTAGTACCAAAGTACACCAATGAGTAGAGACCATCCCTGATGAGAAGAAGGGTTTGGCTGTAGAACGCGGCTCCGATACCAAAAAATGGTTCGCAGCCAACAGCAATGATGAGAATGCTTGATTCCCTTTACATCCGCTTTACATAAGCAGGGATCAGAATTCGTTCTATAGCCAGTTTAGAATGGGTTCCCATTGGCTGAACACAGAAGAATTGAGGGTGGTGATAGAGCACACATCCTCGCTCAATAGACACTGTCAAATGTGTGGGTTCCAAAAAGCTGAGGATGAAATGCATATGTTTGAGTGCCCTTTTTATAATGAATACGTTCGGCCTCCGGCTACCAGAAGTCTGTTTACAGATATTTATAGGCATGTCCAGAGGATACCGACCTTTAACCGTAGTGGAATGTGGATTTTGCGATTCCACATCAGAAACCTTTATGAATGGAAATGGCACTTAAGTCTTTTGGAGCAACCTAGCCGACTATCTTTCTACTGCTTGAAGAGCAAGACAGGAAGCCCTGACTGCTTAGTGGCACACGTTAATTTATTATCCCATTTTTTCTTCTTGAGACTTCTTCATTTGTTAGCTCTACACCTCCGCCACTGTAAGTGGTTGAGATCTGGGTCTGCTCTAAGGGTTTAATACCTTACGCACCAAAAACGGTGGTTGGAGTTTGGTTTGTTGTCCTCGACACACCCCTGATGTAATGGGGTTTTTGCTTTGTGGCGTCCTTTTTATTTTGTGTTTAAAGCCACAGAGTCTCATACACCCTCGCAGCCCTCTCCGGTGTCAAGTAGACTTTAACAGTAATGTAATGTAAAATGTAATTAGCGTTTTGGGAAAGGTTGCTAACGGGGAATAAATGCATGGGGCACGTATTTGACACCACTGCCGCATAAGTCTTACTTACTACTAACCCCATACGTCGAATCTAATTTCTATGAGGGGGGGCTGGGAGACAGAAGCAAGAACAAATGCCTGGTTGGATTTATAAATTGTTCGTACTTGGAAAGGAGACAAGAAAGAGAAGCAAGGGAAGCAACATTTGAAATTCCCGAACTAGTTACAATGGGAAATGGCACCTATGAGATAATCGCTAAACAGAAACGATGGACAAGTTACGCCCTAACACCCTTAATAAATAAGGGCGGGGGAAGGACCGACACTGACGTGTGTTGAGACCAGAAGGTCACTTGTATCCGTAGTTCGTCTTTACTACGTAACGCCCATAACATAAACCTTAATTCTGAAACAAAATATTCACCACGTGATCCTTGTCAAAGAACCATACTTCCATATTGACAACATGGAATATATTCACCCTCACTCGGGTGCGGTCTAATAATAAATTAGCACACACGAAACAAAATCAGTCACACCTACAACTATGTTGAGAGGGAAAAAACCTTGAATCCCAATGAAAGGCCCCTATGGAAAACCACCAATTTTAGATCAAGGAAAAAACCCGGGATCAGGGATGATTCTTTTTGACTATCAACTTTATGTAAACCAAGTAAGGGCTATCTGACCTCAATAGGGCAACCGACTGCTTAGCCCCTTACTTGGACCTGACCGTCTACTAAGTGACTGAATCATAGATACCAAAATTGGTAAACATATTGCGTAACACCATAAAAAAACACCCCAAAAAAGCATGTCACGTAGTCCTCGGAAGAGTAGCTCCGATGCTCGCCTCCTTAGCTCTGCGGGAGTACACGGCACGTGTACCACCTTCGGTCGGCCTGACGTACTCGGACAGCCAACTTTCCACACCTGCGTGTGTTGACAAAACCATTCCAGATTAAAAAATAATAATGAAGACGATGAAAAGCATAAACCATAAACATATAACAATGCATAAACATATTAACATAAGCCATATAACATAAAGCATAAGCATAAACATATAACATAAATCAAATACATAACATAGATAAACTATAACATAAACATAAGCATAAACATATAACATATGCATAAACATATAAACCAAAGCATACACATATAAAACATAAACATAAGCATAAACATATGACATAAGCATAATATATAACATATGCATAAAAGCCATATAACACAAGCATACACATATAACATAAACATAAGCATAAACATATGGAGGGGAGGGAGGAGTTGTGTGCGTGTGGAATGGATGGATGGATGGATGGAGGAGACTTGGTGTATGGGGGGGATGGGATGGATGGATGGAGGGTTGTGTAGGATAATTTAGGAGACATCCAGGGAGGGATGATGATGGAGGGATGGAGGGCGATGGGAGCGGGGGACGGGGAGGGGGGGGCTATGTGTCGTTCATTAGTTTTAATTAATTAGATTCACGTATGGGAGTTAGGAGAGTTCACAGAATGTTAACTGTGTACGTAATACGTCTTTACTACCGGTAAACCTAATTTGAAACAGGGAGCTTGGCCACTGCAAAATGGTGGGGTTCGTGCGCACCTTTTCAGAACCTTACGGCACCGTTGGACCACACATTACACCCTTTCTGTACTTGAAAGGGGTCCCTTTCTTGTGAGGACAGGTGCATTCCGAGGAGCGGAAAATAGGGTGCCGAAGCAGCATATGCTCTCTATGTGCACAACGGGGTTGGCCGAATGTCGGAGAGAGTCCGGAGTGGGGGGAAAGAAGGCATAGATCAATAGTTGATAGATGATAGATGTATGTATTTGAAAGAGGTCGGGATTATGTTTGAAGCATTCCGATTTAGCAATGTAACCTTTTTTGCTTGATATTTGTTTTCACTGCCCGAACACGGCGAGCTGCCAAATTGGCTAATGTAACCAAGTTGAAAGCCTGCTATGTAACCAAGTGAAGTTGAACTGTAGGAGCCTTTGGAAACAGCCCAAGTAGGGTTGGCTTGTGCGTTTTAAGTACTCGCATTTGACAATTGGTAGGAAAGAAACTTTTACAATTAAAGAAACAAATATAATGCAAGAGAACAAATTGGTATTCATTATTTAATTTTGCCTGCTGAGGACGGCTTAGGCTTGGCTCGAAGGGTACACAACCTGAATATAAGGAGAGACAGCCTAATGATCTGGCTGCAAGCCTTTACAACCTAATGGAGCTGGCTGGGAAGCTGTTACAACCTGGCACACAAAGGTGAAAGTCTATTGAAGCTGGCTGGAAAGTTCTACAAACCTAAGGACCTAGCTGGAAGCTGTACAACCCATGGCTGGAAGCTGTACAAACCTCCCCATTAAACACCACCACCCTCCCCGTCCAACCACCACCACCCTCCTCTCCAGCACCACCCACTCTCCCCTCCACCACCACCACCTTCCCCTCACCACCACCACGCCTCCCCCTCCATCACCACCATCCTCCCCTCCACCACAACACCTCCCCTCCATACCACCAGCATTTGAGTGGCATGTGTGTGTGTTAGGGCTCCTGAACTACCCAAAAGCACTAAGGTTCACTCGGGCCCTTAGAATTGTTCTTTTCATTTTAAACACAAAGGGCAGCATGGCTTATGTGGTGATATTTTAAAGTGCATTGGGCATATGAAGTGTGCATGTGTGCAGGGTTAGGCTCTGAACACCCAAAAAGCACTGAAGATCGGGAGCAGGCAAGAGAGCAGGAGCAAGGAAGGCAACAGGGAAGCAGGGTGCAGGGGGCAACAGGGAGCAGGGAGCAATAGGCTGGCACAGGCACAAACTACCCCAGAATTGCACCAACTAACCAGAGGTCCATGGGCCCGTACTTAAAGAACTTACTTGACCGCACGGGGCATTTTACGGCTTCCAGTATTCTTCGCTCGCAAGCTCGACTGTTTTCTGTTTGACAGGGTGCGCATTCTGGGATGGCGGAGCTGCGCAACGGAAGGTGAAATTAACAATGGTGATGCAGAATCAGCTAGTGAGTCATCATGATGAGCCAGTACGTGATTTAAATCAACGACCTAGTTTACTTACCTATCGAATCGCTATGCGCGGCTGTGTTCAAACCCCAATTACAGGGCTCGCCGGAGCCGAGGACGGGACAGGGAGCTGCGCGCTTTAGTTTCTTCTTGCGTTACAGGCAGCGCGGAGAGGGCGATGGGAACCATTGGGGTGGTTTGCGCTGAATGAGAGGAGATGAATGGATGTGAACTTCGAAGCGACAGCCAAACTGTACGTGGCTGTCATTCTAGTCTGAGGGAGCTTGAATGGAATGGAAAGAACGCTTAGTTGGAATGGAAGAAAGCGCTATTGGGAAGAATGATCAGATTAAGTCAGAATCAAGTCGTGATCGTCCGGCCACGCATACCTGAGCTGTTTACTCCATGGGCTTGGTCCTAAAACCAAGTTTCCGAAAAACCATTTCCCGGCCTTGGTCGAAGTTCGAATTCGAAGCCCCCCATCTGTCAGGAAGGGCGACAAATGAGAACGCCCCATCTGCGAAGGGCGACAAAATGAAAACGTTAACAAGCATTCGCGTTGCCATGAGCATTCCTCTTTGCGAGGCTCTTGGAAACATGTCTTTGCAACAGTGGTGTATCAATCACTGCTTGCCGCCTCTTGTTTTCGACTTGTTTTCAAGCCACAAGGCTTTCAAGAGTCTTAGCTTATTTAAGAGGGGGGAAACAAGGGCCGCAAAAACTTACCGACGTAGCAGCCGGCGAGGAGTATGGCTGGTACCACCAGATCTGCCCAAGCCACAGCAACAGCTGACCCCAGGAACATTCTATGGCGAAGACGTCAACCCAGTCAACGTTATGACCTCCTCCCAATGCCAAGGAGCCATTGAATGCAGAGACTCACCCACTCGGCCACCTCTTAGTTAGCTTCGAACCTCTGACAAGATCTTCACTGTGGAAGAAGAAGAGCGGTGCTGCAACCAAACAGATGCCACACGGCTATGTTGCACCCCTGATATCAGCATCCCCCATCCCTATCTTTGTCATCACCCCAAGTGCCCTACACCAAGCCCTCCTGATATCCAGCCCCAATACCCAGATGATTGGGGGCAACAACAACAACTCAGGCGAGGAGGTCAGCAGGGAACCTGAGACAACAGACACCGATGAAGCAGAAGACGGTGCCTTCCTCATGCAAGCACACGCATGACAAATCAGCCCATCACCTGACACCATCCCCGTCATGATGATGGGATTCTGCCATCCAAAACAGACCACTGCGTAGACAAGTGATTCTCAGCAGCCGAGATCAAGACTTCTTCACCAACCGTTTGACGACGTGTGACTTGGAGACATCAGGCTAATGACTTCTTTGAGAGTCAAGCTTGTTAACTTATGCTGCCGCACACTGCTTGCGTTCTTGCCAATCGGGGATCCTCAGGGTAGCAGCACCCCTGTCGGTACTACCACCGGCCGCATCGCTTCTATCCAGGCCGTCTGCAAAGCCTGGCCAGCTGTTTAAATCATATGGACCCCAACTTCCTGCAAGAAGGAGGCATCAACAACAGCATGCCAGCGGGGCGGTCACACCCAACCCCGACCGAGGCGCCATCCATCCGGACTGTGACCTCTTCATCGGACACCACAGAGATGGCACAGAGGCTGAGCGCTCTGAAATGCCCGCCCATGCTTGATAAGTATACCGCAGCAGTGGCACGCGCTATGGAGGATCTACGTGAGGGGTAGAAAGGCTGTGTACCCCCCCTAGATATCAAGAAGACAATGACAAGCAAGCCTTCACCAGCCCCTACCGCAAGCCTCCCATAGAGAAGCTCGCCCAAGACAAAGTCTATCTGCGGCAGAACTGCAGATGCTGCACTTCATTAGAGCCAGCCCCTTCTGCCACCACACGCAGCCAACGCAGTGGTCGCCTTGACAGAAGGACCTGATGGCCAGTACACCGCGAATAGGTGTGCTACAACTACAAAGCCATCAACCTCCTGACTAGGGACATGCATACTGCGTTACCCAGTCGCAGAGGAGTTGTTTCAAGACCTAGGAACGCACAGTGGTTCACCACGGGTCGACCTACGATCTGGCTTTCTACCAAGTCCACCTTGCAGAGGCATCCCAGGATTTTTCAGCCCTCCTGGTGGGACAAGCAGCTTATACCGCTTTAAGCGCAGTCCCATTCGGCCTCAAGCAGGCCCCCCCATACTTCCAGAAGTCATGGAGACTGAACTGGGCAAACGGGGCCTATTAAATTCTGCAAGGTGTTCATCGATGACATCCTCATCCATAGCGCTACATTTGCAGAGCACATCCGGCACGTGGAAGCCGTGCTACAGTGCCTTATCGAGGTTGGTCTCCGCATCCACCCTGATAAATCCTGCTTTGCGCTGGACGCCGTGGACTTCCTGGGCTTTGACGTCAGCAACCACGGTCTCACCCCCCCAGCAGGCAAGGTGCAGGCTATCAAGGACCTGCCATACCCAGCCAACCTGAAAGACTTAAAAACAGTCCTTGGTAAGCTGCCCCGCTACTACGGCTGCTTCTGTGAAAAATTTTCAGCCATCGCCAGACCCCTCAATGACCTCACAAAGGCTGACGTCAAATGGACTTGGGGGCCTGAGCAGGCAGCCGCTATGGACAAGATCCGCGGGCTCATCAGCACACCAGCAAGGTCTTGCGCAGATGCAACGTCGAAGCACGCACTCTCATCCATTGTGACTGGAGCAAGCATGGACTGGAGCAGTACTCGGCCAGCTGGACGCAGAAGGTTTGGAGTACCTCGTAGCTTGCGCCAGTCGCAGCCTCAACAAACATGAAAGCAGAGTACAGCAGCTCAAAGGTGAAATGCTTGCAGCCTGCTGGGCCTGCAAGATCTTCAGAGTCTACGTCTTAGGACTCCATTTTACCCTCGTCACTGACCACCAGCCACTGCTCTGATGTTCTCCAACTCCAACGTAACAGGCGCCATCGCACGATGGGCGTGCATGATGCAGTCCTTCGACTTCGACATCATGCACAGACCTTGGTGCCCATTCCAGCATGGTAATTGCTGATGCTCTTCTCCCGCTTTCCAACCCCAAGACAGGAAGACAACACAGGGGCCTGCAATCGACCTGGACGCTGACCTCTATGCCGCTTTCCCTGCAGTCCCTTACATCACTACAACCCTCTGACTCTGACCTTGGGATGTACAGTGGATGCAGTCCTCCAAGTGCGTGAAGTCCTCTCCATATGCACCAAACCCCTACCCTGCTGCTGTTGCCAAAAATGGTTCAAAGCGGAGTGACTCTCTACGAGATGTGTGGAGGCCTGTGTGCCGGCCTCGAGGCCACATTGCGCAACGCATTAGAGCCAACCGCTACCTCTACAGCGACACAGCCCCAGCAGCACAGACAGTGGCCCGCTTCCACACTCAAGCCCTGTTAAACTCTATCCCCACTTGCTGCAGCCCTATGCATGCGATGGCGCTTTCACTACACTGCCGCAAGACGTCAAAGCCATCACCCCCCAGCACCTCATGGATGCAGCAGTTTAACGACCAAACCCAATGGTTGATCATCACTGGTCCTGAGTTGTCAAGACTTCAGCCCAGCTGGCAGCAATAGAGGACTTAGAGGACCCCGAGCAGCAGTTCTGCAGGCGTGTACCACCGTCATTGGGTACGTCCAGCAGCTACAGCACCCTGCTCAACCACTCTACATCATAGAGAACGCTGCCATGCAGCACAACTTCCGATCACCAGCTATTGCAACCGTGGACTTCACAGCAGTCAACATGACCATTGGGCAGCCCGTCTGTGTGGACGCTGCCACCTTCAACTCAGGTGCCCACAGACTGCGCAATAAGTGGCAGATCCTTGTTGACCCATTTGAACTCCAACGAGAGTGAGCTCAACACAGTCCGGCGGACTGCAAACATTTCTGCCAACGCCTTCTTAGACCCTGGGCGCAGCACCACGCGTGTCTACAGATCAGACGCTTCTCCCTTCTGCTTGGCAAACAAGATAGGCCAGCCTCGCACCGCCTTGCCCACCTTAGTTGCCTATCCCTTGTCCAGAGCATTCCTCCCAGACAAACCCGGCAGCATCTACTCACTACAGGTAGGGTGGAGCATGGTCCGAGCCCCGCCCAGACGAGCGCGAGCGCACGCTTGGCTACTTACACCCGGTGCCCACAGCTGCTCCAGGCCTCACAGCACTACAACGGCACGTTCTGACGGGCAACTGCATGGATCAGCGGGCCCTAGTGGCCATCATTCGGACCTCCGTGGAGCTTGCAGCCCCTCCCCGTCTGACAGCTCTGCTGGCATACCAGCCACCCATCAGACCACAGCTTCTACCCGCTTCCACTCCAATCCTTTTTCTCACCACTGTGCCCCGCTTCCCCCACAGCAGTCCCGCTCCCTCAGATGACATGCCTTCTCACAGCCGTCAATTCTATGGCACCGAGCTAGCCTGCATGCTGGCAGTTACAAGGAATGCTAGCGCACCTAGGCGCATTCAGCCAGCTTTCCCACCCCCTTCAGCGCCTCCAGCGACTCCCCTGATTCCAACCCTTGCACCAGGCAAGCAGTTGGACGCAGACATCCGGCTAGCAGACATGGCCAAGGAATCTGAAACCCCTTGACATCCATGACGATCAGTTCGTCCTGGAGTACCTCCGCAGGAAGGTACTGGGCACCAACTGGTCCGTGGCACGCACCCGCAGAGTGCTAGCCCGCTCCAGAAAGTATAAGCTCGGATCCTCACCTACGGGGGCAGAGAAGATCATTCGTATCTTGGCCAATACTATGGAGCGCATCGTCCCAGCCCCCAGCGAGCGAGCAACCATCATCCAGCGAGCCCATTAAGCCAGCAGCACTTCGGAGCTCGTCATACAGCCTACCTTTCGTCAGCTCTTTTCTGGTGGCAGGTGTGGTCAAGCAGGTCAAAGCCCTCGTCAAAAAATTGCAAGGTCTGTGACCAGCCCTGGCCTACTTCAACCAGCCCACAGCCACCTTGCAGTCCCACCCCATCCACGGCCTGTTATTTGCGTGGGGCATCTACCTCTCAGGCCCCTACATCAAGAAAGCTCGGGGTAACACTTACCTCATGCACGCCATCGAATATTTCAGCGCAGTCCTGGTAGTCGTCCCCATTCCAGCCAAGGAGGCTGCACACACCATGTACGCACACGCCCACGGTGTGCTCGCTCATTATGGTACCCACGCCGTCGCCATTACTGTCTTACTGACAATGGTCCTGAGTTCCTCGGCAAGTTCAAAGAACACCTGACGCACAACTTCATCGACCACAGGACCACACACCATAACCACCCTCAGGGCAACGGTTTCGTGGAAAGAAGCGTCGGCACCATCAAGGCAGCTCTGACCAAAATCTGCTCAGAACACCTCTCCACAGACACTTGGGATATTGACATCGCCAAGGTGGTGATGGCCTACAACTGCAGCCCTCAGGAGACCACCAAGTGCGCTCCCTTCACCCTGCTGTACGCCAGAGCTCCAGTCATGAACGACCCCCAAGCAGAGCTCGCCATGACTACAGTTCTCCCTGACTTAACAGACATCCAGCAAACTCAAGCCCTGGTCAGCACCCTGCTCGAGCGAACTGAGTGAATCAAGCGCGTCACCCCCACTATAGCAAACCACATCGCAATTGCCCACCACAGGGACTCTCTGCGTTATGCTAAGATCAGGGGGGGAGCTTACCACCCCCGTCTTCGCAAATTTCAAGTGGGTGACTTGGTCTACATCCGTAGACCCAACGTGCGCAACACTCTCCAAATGGCAGCACAGGGGATGATCCTTCGGATCAAGGCCATCAAGGACACCGAGGTGGTTGTCCTACAAGGCCGTTGCGGCTTCACTGTCACCAACCACGCCCGCAACCTGTCCCCTTGCCACTTGCCCAACATGGATGGCACCATCAGGCCAGATCTGGCAGTGCCACCACTTGACTTGGCCTGCAGCGTCTGCAACTTCCCAGACAACGATGCTTGCATGCTCTTGTGCGACTCCTGTGGCGCACCGTTTCACACACACTGTCTCAGCCCCCCACTATCAGCAGTCCCAGCCGGTGATGACTGGTTCTGCCCTCACTGTACTGCCAACGGCATTACAGCCGTCCCTCTGGATCGCCCCACGGCACCTGAACGCGCTCCAAAGGAGCCCAACCTGTTCCCAACCCCCCAGACCCGCTCTAGAGACCTTGCTGCCAAAGCCTGCGACAAGATGGTGGTCATCAAGCACATCAAACTTCGTGGCAGCCTAGACAAAGAGGTCTGGGGCATCGCCACGTACTTGGGTGACTTGGCTAGACCATGGTACTTCAACATCACCTACGATGACGGCCAGGTCGTCCGTCAGACTACAGCTGGCCTCCGTAAACTCAGCCCCCTCCCCACAGGAACTGTCAAGCCTACTCTTACCACCCCAGTGTTGGCATGCATCAACCCCTCATGCCAACACCCCACTCATGGCATCCTCATCGCTGAGCACAACCCTTCTTGCAGTATCTACAACCTTTAAAGTTGTATTCTGGACTACCACAGGAAATATATCCTGTAAGCCGACACCGCCACGTCACGGTCGCCATGGCTGAGAACATGCCTTCTTCAGATTTCCCTGACTTCCCCACCATCTACATGGACCCATCAGTCCGGGCCGGGATCTACTCCTGCCTCCCACAAGACGGCAGTGCCTCAGCCTTCATATCACAACAATCACCACCCTACACGGGATATCCTGTCGTAGGCCGAAAACACCTCTGTTTCGGCCCCTGCTTCTACGGTGACACCGACAGCAGCTCAGGAGAAGTCCTCCAGCTCCCTTCAGAAACAGCAATTGCCTACGACCACCGCATCCATTTCCTACAGGCTGCCTGGCTTTTCCAGCAAGGCATGCTGTTCCAGACCTTGCTAAAGTGGGAGGATGCTCAGCCCACTAGTCCTAAGCTTCCACACCCCTTCCAGCCCAGCCACCCTCGCCGTCTCCCAGGACCAGCCTGGGACGCTGCAACACCTCTGACGTGTATGCCCCCTGATATGAGGCCCAGCGTCCAGACGTATAGACGCTATGGGGACTACCCCACTACCCTTTTCCTGGACTACATTCAAGCACCCCCCCCGTCATGTACACTACACAGATCCCAGCTTTCTGTAACTACGTCACATCGTTGGGCGACCCTCTTAACTACACCATCCCATAGGGATCGTACATCCCCTCATACCAGTGTTTCCCCATTTACAGGCATGAGCAGCGCACCCACCCCTGCGTGCACATGTGCCACAGCAAATGATGATGGATCGTCCACAAGCCATGAAACGAGCACTGCCTCCTCTTGCCCACTCCACCCACATATCAGAGTACTTGGTACTGGGTATCTACCCTACCATACAGCTTTTAGCAGGTCTTTGCAGCGATTGGCTCGAGGAGACCCACTCAGACCTTACAGTCAATTGCCAGGCCAGCCTTCTTACACATACACCACAGCTTCAGCATGCTGTTCCCAGGTCTACTCAGCGCTGCCCAGGCCCAGTCCCCTCATAGGACTGACCTCCCCAGCAAGCCATTTCAAGTGACACAGCGTCTGTTCCACCACATCCGCAGGCTAGCAAACTTGATTTGGGCATACGACAACACACAAGTCAACACTCTCACCGCATGGAGAGTCATTCGCTTCCAGTCCGCACTCGTGGATGCCCACGCCACCGCACTGACTTTGCATCCAGCCATGTTCTTGACTGCCAGACTCCCAGCTGAGCCCGTATCAGACCTGCGCCTATATACAGATGACATCTCAGTGCCCTTTGACGCACTGGACTTAGCGCTCCTGCGACTGCTTTTCCCAGGGTCGTTCACTCCACTCCTGAACTTTCCCTTCTTCAGACAACATATCCTCGCCATGTTACAGCAGGATGGTTTTGGACCTGACAGGGTGACCCCCGGCACCCCACAGCGCACAGCAGCCCAGGATATCCAGGCAGTATTGGGGGACTCTGCTCACCTAGGCAACTAAGCCTCGCTGACTTCTTCATACAGCCTTACCTTGGATACCGTCTGGATGGTTATGAGTGCAGTTGATTGCTATACTGCCAGACATACCTGCCTTATTTATTTCAGTGCATTAACACTGTACTTCCATATGTACTGCCCCTGTACTTCCAGATGTACTGCCCCTGTACTTCCAGATGTACTGCCCCTTGTACTTGCACATGTACTGCCCATGTACTTGCACATGTACTGCGCACAATACTCCCATACGTACTGCATTACACCATGAACTTTTTGTTCCACTCCTTACTTACGTAGCTAGTGGATATGCGTCAAGAGACCGGCTACACATGGGTTTTTCATCATAGCCTTTCAGGGATACTAGACTAGCCTAGCATCTACGGCGACGATTTTTACCATGCGGTTTCACTTCTATTTCAGATTCCATGGGGTTCTCTGTTTACTCTCACAACCACCACCTTCTTTTTCATCTATTTCACTCCGTGAATAGGGGGGGAAATACGTGTGGTGAGATGTAATAGACTTCCACATACCTACCCTCACACCTACCCATCGCACTTACTGCAGGGGGGGAGGGACTATATCTTTGCACAAACACCCAGTGAAGGAACGATACTTACCCTCACACCTACCCAGCAAACCAACTGCAGGGGGGGGGGAAATTGTTACAATCACAATAAATACTTTAAATCACATAACCAAACCCACACATGCTAGCCTATAGCTAGAGACAAGAAGGAGAGACTGAGAATTTTTTTTCCAGTCCTTCCAAATTTCTTATACCACTCTCTTCGTTACCACTTCTCATTTTTCACTATCTACCAATAGTGAAGGGGGGAAATCTCAGTAGTAACAGCTAATGCACCCTTAACACCCATCTAGCCGTATCAGCTGTCACGCGCGAACGCGTGCCCAAACACTGCGTACGTAACACGCCAACCTGTCAGTACACGTCGTGATGATGATGCTGCCTGCTGCCAGACCTCGCTCATCTTGATTGCCCATTCAGCCAATTGTGAGCCGGCTGATCCCATCCATGCCCTTTGCTCGGTTACTAGCAGAGCTGCCCTTGGCTAATGGGTATTGATAACACATAACCATTCCACCCTCCAGCAGCCGAGGCCACCCGTGCCCTTTGCTCGGTTACTAGCAAAGCTGCCCTTGGCTGATTGGTATTGATAACACCTAACCATTCCAGCCTCAAGCAGCCGACAGAGCCCATCCGTGCTCTTGACTCGATAGCTTGCTAAGCCGCCCCTGGTTGATGACTCGTATTAATAGCTAGTAACCCTTTAGTAAGCCGATCGAACTTCCTTTGCCATTGATCAGTCGTGCAGCCACCTCCAGCCGACTTTCTTCTTGCCCTTTTGAAGCCCGCTATTTACTTACTAGAGAGCTAGTCTTACGGCCAGTCAATAACCAACTGCGGCCTTCAATTAATTATTATATACACTTATTATGTAACACTCACTCGTCTTTTGTCTCTCAGAACCCTCCCGGGAATTATCCCCCTCTGCGTCCGACCCCCGCTGTCGTCAAGGAACTCCAGACACCATTTTGGCCGCTGTCGTCTCTGCCCTACTGCTTCCCCGGACTCCCACGTCCAAGAACACTCAACGCCCAACCAAACGGTGAGAAACATGAGCCTCCACAGACGCCAGCCAGGGGGCCGGTACTGAGGCCCCAAACCATTTAGGAATTATAGGAATGGGTACTGAGGCCCCAAACCATGTAGGAATTATTTATTGCGAATTCCACCAATGCCAGGGATTTCTCCCAATTGTCATGGTATGTCCCCACGTAGTGGCGGATCATATCATCGATGATCCGGTTCATACGTTCAGTTTGACCGTCAGTCTGCGGATGGAACGCCGTCGAAAACGCCTGTCTGGTGCCCATCAATCGATGGAAAGCCACTCCGAAATGACCTGTGAATTGCGCATCGCGATCACTGAGTAGTTTCTTTGTGATGCCATGATATCGGATAACCCGATTGAGGTAAAGGGAAGCGAATTTCTCTGCATTAATCGTAGTATGACATGGCTCGACATGAACCATTTTAGACAACTTGTCTACGAAAACTGCGATAGCATCATGGCCGGACGTCGCAGGTGGGACCGCTGTAATGAGGTCTGTGGACGGAGACGCATTATTCCATAATTTATCAGGAATTTTCACGGGAACCAGCGTATGTACCGTTCGGTTTCGCATTACCTGGTTTGTTCGTTTGGCACTTGTGGCACTGCTGTACGAAGGCTGTCACGTCTGCCGTGACTTTCACCCAAGTAAAGGTACGTGTCACAAGTTCCAAATTTTTGGTGCGACCACAATGGCCCATGTAAACCGGGTCGTGTGCCTCTCGGATAATATCCGAGCGTAATTCAGCGTCCATAGGCACACATAAAAATTCGCCTCCGTACTTGTTCTTCTTGAACCAGTATCCAGATTTGGAAAATTTATCACGGAGGCGTTTGCAGCCCAGGGTGAAGTTTGTGTCCTTCTTGTATCCCGCTAAAATTCAATCCATTATTGATGAAGAGGAGGGGGCCAAGGGCGTCGGACACCTGCGACGTCGCGTTTCTTTGACCGTCACCGATGGGACGGGGATTGAAGTCGGAGTCTGTGGTTGGACCTCGACGACTGCGGGTCGTCCGTCGGTGGGAGCGGAGAAATTGGGGTTGCGACTGACCGGGTCAGCCATATTATTGCGACCTGCGCGATACTCCCAAGTATGTATAGCAAAAAGGAGCGAGGTCCTCTTACCATCGACCCATGCATCGCGAAAGGACCGCTTTAGTATCGAAGTACGTTAGTGGGTTGTGGTCGGTGACCAAGGTCATGTGAGAACCTTCAAGGTAGCATCGCCACTCGGTAAGTGCGTGGACAATCGCAAGCATTTCCTGCTCGTATAATTCAGCATTGCTGGAATATACTTTTTGCTTGCGAAGGCAATGGGGTGGTTATCTTGCAAGAGCACTACTACGCCCGTACCAAGTAAAGATGCATCGGTAATGACCTCGAATGGTTTACCGAATTCTGGCAGTGCCAGCACTGGAGCGGAAAGCAAGGTAAGGCGTCTTTGAGTCCTTCGAATGCGACGAGATGTTCTTGTTTGAACAAGGCTCCCAGATCGCCCATGATGTTAGACAAGGTTTGGAGAGGGGCCGCGAGGGAAGAATATCCTTGGATAAACTTCCGAAATAATTGCACAAAACCAGAAATGAACTGATTTGTTTTGCCGTTTTCGGAGTTGGCCAGTCGCGGACTGTGCTCACCTTTTTCGGATCAACTTGAATTCCGTCGCGTCCAATGTAATGGCCAAGGAATTTAACTTCCGTTCTGTTGAAACAACATTTGGACAGTTTTGCGTAGAATTCGTTGTCCTGCAAGACTTGGAGAACTGTAGCCAAGTTGGCTCAATGTTCTGCCGGCGTGCGTCCGTATACCAGGATATCGTCCAAGTACACCACGACAAACTTATATAAGTAGGGCGCAAATATCTGATTCATGACTGCTTGGAATGCGGCCGGCGCATTCGCCAAACCCATGCCAAGGTAAGGACTTCAAATTCAAATTGACCCATCGGGGTGGTGAAAGCAGTCTTTGGAGCGTCCTCTTCCGAAATTCGTATTTGGTAGTAACCAGACGTGAGGTCTTGGGAACTAAACAAGGTAGCTCCACCTAGCCGATTGATAGTCTCGTCGATCCGGGGAAGGGGATATCGATTTATAATCGTAATGTTGTTGAGCGCATGCCAGTCGCAAACAACCCGATATCCGTTTCCACCCGGTTTCACAATAATCATTATAGGTTCTCTGTACGAGGACGACCTCGGGGAAATGAAGCCTTGTTGTAAAAGGTCAGCGACGTATTCTTCACATAGCAGGGTTTCAGCCGGGCTCATGCGACGATTATGCGATACGGAGCGTATGCATTGTCTTGCGTTTTTATAACGTGAGGGATGACCCGATGCTTCAGAGTCCCCATTGGCAAATTGTTGAAGACTTTGCAATACTTCCATAGAAGAGCGCGCAAATCGTCGGCAGAGATGAGCGTTTTATCGTCGTGGTCAAGGATGTTGTCATAGATCCAGTTTTCGAAATCCATGCTAGCCGCTGGTGGGCCCGGTAATGGTCCGACGGAAGGCAACAGGTTGGTAAGCAATTTCACCCGTTCGTCGGCCGTTACGTTGGACGCTGGTAAGTCCAATCATGACTCGCGAACGTTGACCATGATGTGGTTAGCGCCAGCCTTTAACAGCTTAGCAGCCTTGCGACCCGTAATGACGGGGTTGTCGGAAGACTTTCCCGATAGCGCCATGGTGAAGAAAGAATGAGCCGTTTCGTCCCGCTGCTGGGGTTAAACAGCAGCCATACCGTTTGAGTGACATAGTCATGCGATCGTAGTCGAGAACGGCTTTCTCCTCGCGCATCCAGTCGGATCCGAGGATTAAATCTAATCCACCCGGCAGTTTGTTGACGACATGGACAAACGCTTTGCCCACATATCGTTGAATGTGGAGAGGGAGCTCCTCGGATTTGATTATTGCGTCGTTTGCGCAAGCGCATCCGTCGCGTTCGTTTTCCCAAGGGTAGGTATGCAATCCGTTAAGTTAGCAACTGTTTAGCACCTGATCAGGTGTTGAAAAGCATATCGGGGGCTGTCGATGTGTTGACTTCGTATACCCGATTGGCTTGTGTGGTTAGCACAGGGGATGCGTTCGTATTGCGAGGCGCGTGATTGCGACGGATGCACTTCGTGGACCGTCGGGCAATGATTTGCTGTTCGCAAACTTCGGGATCTGTTGCCTCCGTCCACCAATGTTGTTTCCGACGGGTTTCCATCGGACTGGGGCTCTTCTCCTTTGGATCGGGGCCGAAGTATACTGCTGCCTTGGCCGCGTCGTTTATAGCGTGCCAATCTTTCTTGATTTGGACAGCTCTTTCGAAGTCGGGGGGGTCATACCATACTTGTATGGCAACCTTATTCGACCCTTTCGGACGGGGTTTCGTATGGTGGTCGAACGATTGGTATTCCTTGAATAACTCCATACCTTGTAGGAGACCGGATACATGTTTATCGTTACTTGCGTTTTTTGGGAGGATGAACATTCCGGAAGTTGCGAAGGGTGCGTCGTTTTTGCATTCCCAATATATAGTGTCCTAACACTGAAACGACGTCTTCCGGAATGGGGTGCGCGTGTATGAATTCGTTTGCGACGGAGACTCGCATGCCAAACTCCACAGAGAACTTCAAGAGACAGGGGGACGAAAACGCATTAGTCGATGTTACATCAATAGTTGGGGTTAAGCCCAAGTTAGAAAATAGTTCCTTCTGAACTTACAACAAGAGCTCCAGTGGCTCGACTACTTCTACTGTATCGTTGCCCATTACACATGGTGACTACAGCTAGCTTCTGCGTACGCTGTGGTGTCCTTAATCTCACGTCCCTAGAGTATTTATATTTCTTGGATGTAACAATTTCAATTTCAATTTCAATTGCCCATTACACGATCTAGGCTAGTCAAGACCTGACCGGCCGATTCCTATTCCCAAACTGGGATGGGACCGTTGCCGTCAAGGTCCCAGTCGGGACACGTCGTCTCATTGAGGGCAGGCCAGTTGGGCAAGTCATGCGTGCGGTAGTGTCGGTCAGCGTTCAGCGGCAGCGTACATGTCTTCATCCATCCAGAAACAGAAGAAGCAGCGAGCACCATTCTGCAGCCAGATGGATTGCCCGACGCTGACCGAGTTGTTCATGTGCATAGCGTTCTGAGGGTCTTGACCCAAAAAGTCTGGGACACGTGGCCCGACGGGCAATCCACGGCCCCGACCAGCACCTTGTCCATATCGTCCTCGGCCCGTGCCGCGGCTGATAGAGCCTTTCCCGAACGTGCGATCGGCACCTTGCAAGCTGAGGACATGCGACCCTGGCGATCTACCCTGCTTGGCGGTGTGCGTCAGCTGCGTCGCACTACGTCCTCCGTCCACCACCTCGGCCAGCGGCCTGGTTGCGTTTACCGTTAGCCTCCAGTTTGGGGCTCTTGGCGGGACGAGAGTTCATCTCTCCGCCGTCGTCATCAGTGGTTCTCAGCCCCTGCGAAGAGAAAGAATCGGTGTCAGAATCTGAGGGAGGAGCAATGGTAAATTGGACACGATTTACAGGCCCTTACCAGGGTATCGTGTATACGCATGTCTCTTGAATGGAGACTTCGACTTATGATTTGCGTATCCTCCCCTCTGATGGCGATCGTGTTTGTCGGTTAAGGACTTGCCTCGTGCTGCGACGATCTTTCTCGCCTCGTCCAGTTGCAGATAGTGGACCAGGTCCTCCATCGTTTCGAATAACGTGCCCAACTCGCGCCGAGAGTGTGCTCTGATCGTCGGAGAGCCCAGTGAAAAAGAAATTTAATTTCTCGCGAGCAGTGAGCGAGATCTGGAACTTTGCGGAACTCCGACTTGATGGCGTGGAAATAATTCTGCAAGGATCGAGTATCTTAGCGCAGGCCACCTTCGTGTAATCTGGTGAGAGTGACGTGTGATTCCGATAACATTTCGGGCATGAGGAGCGATCCTATAAGCGCGAGTCATTGGAACTTCGAAGAAACAACGACTCGATTGCTCAGTTTGATGGAAAACTTCGACATGGGGCAATGTACTTGCTTGGGAACTAGCCAAAGTCGCCAAGAAGACTGCTCCGCAAGTCATCGACGCTTGGCACGCCCGTCTTACGCCTGTTACGCCGCGAAATCAACGCCGGCGACAGGCCCATCACCTTACCGATAGATGGTGTCGACTATAACGAAGGCGTACAGTTGTTATCAACATGATACACCTATACGACCGAAGTAATCAAAAGGGATGTTAAATGTTATTGACTGATTTCAAATCATATAAGTTATATGTCAGTCTCTGAGTTAGCATAGTGCACATCTGTACCTGTTCCCTCCAGGTCCCGTGTTGCTTGCCGCCAGGCCACAGGCTAGCTGTGGCCTGCACGTGACTGCAGTACCATGCGGTACACATCTCTATTCTATATGATTGCGCCTGTCGCGCTTAATAGCATCTTTTCCGCTATTGAGTATATGCCTTTGTAAAGAACTTACATTAACAGTTTATGTGCGCCATCCATAGACGCTAACGAAGACAGCCGCTGCGTACCAAACCTTAGGTATCAGTTCCACTCTGACTAGCTCGAAGGCCCGAGTTTCTAGCATCTGGACCTCCGACTGCGGATCCAACTAACTGCTGCTCCGCCTACCGCTTCATCCAAGACCTACTTTAGATATGCCGTTGCGTCCTACGACAGGAGCAAGCAAGAGCACCTGCTAGTCACCGAAATCTATGAAGTGAGTCTAGAAAGACGCCCTCACCGAGATACCACACAGAGCTGTATTGATATCAGACGATTATTATGCTTGCGACCACAGCTTTCAACAAGAAGCTACTGTTGCCGAATATTGCCACCCGGCAAAGTTCACCATTCCCACTCCACTGGATCCCTTGGGATCGACGATTCCCACAAGCACACCACCCCCTCATCCCCTGCCCCGCCCTCGTAATCCTACACCATCCATCACTCCGACCTACAACTCCACGACCCCAGCAGAGAAGACACCTATCCACCAGTCATCATGCAAAACGCCAAGATCTTCACTAGTACCAACATATACACATGGCGTAACGCCAAGGTGCTTATCCTCCTCGACCTCAAGTCCGACAGTGTAACGGTACAGAACCCTTCACGGGTATCTTGGACGTTCAGCGGGGCATACGGATACACCGTACCCGTAAGCCGCGTTACGAACGCACGTGATACAGTACCATATAATACCTACGTACTACCTCATCGCTCTCAACGCCCACGTTGAACACAAAGACCCGAACAACTAGAGACGAACCCTTCTACTACTCCCGTGAAGACGTTCACCTACAAGCTGTTCGACATCCCCTACCTAGGTAAACTCTACACATGTTCTGCTAGCTCACGCATATAACCATACACGTAATCCTAACCTTCACGTTACGCGCTTCCTCTAGAATAACCCCTCAAGGTGCTAGGTAGTATCCTGAGCTGTTACACTGGTCACGAAGCTGGTTGTTCAATCCTAGGGACCTCACGCATACGCATACATACGATTTTCCGAGTTAAACGCACCGACCAGTAAATTATGGCGGCTTTTCTGGCATTTCTTTTCTTATAATTGCTTCCCTGCACGGTTCCTGACATTACTCGTTGGCAGTGTTTCTTCGTTGCTGTCGAAGTTCGATCGGATTCGGCTCTCACTGTGCTGCAATTCTGTCTGTTTTGCATGGGCATTCTCCCCTAGCCTGCCCTAAAATTGCATGGTCTACGTCCTGGATACGCCACGTCTCGTCCTGGCCTTTTGGTCATAGCTTGTAAAGCTGTATTCTTGAGCGCTGTCCTCGCGGCGCGTTCTATCGACCAGCATCGGCTACAGTTGAAATCTGAGCCATAGCTGCTACAATTAATAACTTACCGCTCGAGATTGTCTTGCCGTCCTCAGTGCTTGCAGCCCTTATCAGTTGTGCTTAGCACTCTTATCTTTGCTCATCCTGTCACTATCAATATTAGGGCCCTTGACCAACTTTGGCAGACTTCGTTACAGACCATTTTCATAGTTCCCTATGTAAATGGTCTGTAACGAGGTCGGTAAATGACAGAGGGGACTCGTGGTTTGTAAAAAGACTGTAAAAAGTATGTAACTCCTGGGGTACAGAGCTTTTACCGTGGTGGCTGGCAACTTGGCCTATAAATGGTCTGTAAACAGTCACGATGAAAACGACTTGCAACGCTCACGATGACCTTAGGGGGAATCGAACCCCCGACACTTGCGTAGCTTGAGCAAAATGCTGCGCCGCAGGATCTGTGGTATCACTGAAACTGGCTGGAAACCCTTACACGTGCCACCATGCGCGAGCGAGGAAACCACGAAACCCTGGTTGCATAAAACGCACTAAACGAGTACCACAGATCTGACCACTTGCTTTATCTTGTTGCTCTTATAACCACCTGATTGCTGGTAGGGCGCGTACCAAACAGGCCGCTCGTATTTACATGCCTTATTTTGGGTGCATATATGGTGGTATGTGTGCTTGTGTTTTGCCGGTGGTTATAAAGATAGCTTAGGGTGTGCCTTCTTCTGCTGCTCCCCGCTCAGTATGTTGTGCTGAAGGGGTAGGGGGAGTTAAGATGCATTTATGAGTGGGCCGGGGTACTCCTGTAATGTACCAGCCTGTGTTGTATGTTCTTGGAAACATGTGTTGCCCCCCATCTGCTTTCATGGATTGGGGCATATGGATGTGGGTTTCTGTTGCACAGGTTGACGCAGGACTACAAGGCATGTCAAGCGGAGAGCAGCAGCAGTAGGATTTATTCGACGTATTCACATTTTGTGTTCGTGTGTGGTAGGTGTGCTTGTGTTGCACAGGTGGAAACAACAGAGCACTGCAGCGAGGACCAGCAAACGAAGCCATGTTGTGCTTAAGGGGCAGGGGATTTAAGGGGTGGGTGGGGGGGGGGGGGGGGGGTGGGGGGGAAGATGTATGTCTATGAATGGACCTTCTAATGAAGTTATAATAGCTTATTTTCGTTGACTGCATCTTGTAAGCTTCTATCAATTGACTCGTCGCACCGAGCACTACTTGTCATGATACCTACATTTATATGTTTGTAAAGCTATCCTCCCTCCCAGGGCAGTGTAAAAAATTCAAGCACCTGCGCTCCATTTCCCCCCATTCCAAAGACCTGGTTACTAACGGATTTCGGGCTTGGTTACACAAGATCTACACACCCAGGTACAGAGGATTTACACACCTAGTTACATAGGGTGTACCGACCACGTTACAGAGGGTTTACACACGTAGTTACGGAGCGTGTGCAGCCATACTTACAGAGGGTATACACACCTCGTTACATAGGGTTTACAGCCATACTAACAGAGGGTTTACAGCCATACTTACAGAGGGTTTACAGAGGTCTGTAAACCAGAGTCTGTAACTACTATGTAACAAAGTATGTAAGCATTTAAAGGCCGTTTACAGCCCACGAGGTTTAGCTCGTTTCTACCGTACCCCAACAATGTGTTAACGGTTTGTAACCAAAGTCTGTAAATAGAGTAGAGTACAGGTTTACATAGCGTTTACAGCGTTTACCCCTGTAAACCCACTGTAAAGCCTCTGTAATGGGGTCGGTAAAGGGCCCGAATATTGATAGTGGGAGGAACCTTGCCTACTACCTTTATACTTGTAGAAGAGCAAGACAGGAAGCCCTTGAATGCTTAGTGGCACCGTAATTTAATCTCATTTTTTTCTTGTGATTTCTCATTTGTTAGCTTCTTAACTCCGCCTCAGTTAGTCGTTGAGATCTGGGTCCTGCTCCTGGGGGGTTAATACCAACGCCACCAAAACGGTGGTTGGAAGTTTGGTTTGTTTGTCCTCGACACACCCCTGATGTAATGAGGTTTTTTCCTTTGTGGGTGCTTTTTCTTTTTGTTTAAAGCACGGAGTCTCATACACCCTCGCGGGGTCAAGTAGACTTTAACATGTTATGTAAATGTAAACATGGGATGATCCTATTATTGTGCGATTCTTATCGCATATTTGTATGCATTGTATTAAGTATTTCCATCATTCGAAGGAATTCGGATTTTGACCAGCTTTGCTATATTTTTTATCCACCAATTTAGGTTCAATTTTAGTTTTCTCAAAATATATTGTTATCCTCATCTTATAACGGACACTCTAATATGAAATGCGTTTCATCTTGGACCACTCTTCTACCTTCAACCACCATCTCACAACATCAGCAAATTCTGCTAGAACGAGAGCTCGAAGACGCAGTCTTGCTATGCATTTAATATCATCCATATTGCTAATTAAGTAAGTGTATGTGGAACTATAGTTTCTATCTATCCTCTGACATCATCAGAATGCATATGTAAAAGTTGTAATACCGATTCATTTGTTATCACCAAGATGTATGGGGTTCACTGTACTCACGGATTGCTAGTCAATGTTTGTTATTTCAGAGCTGCCTTCATCAATTTGTCCGAAGTCAAACATGCTTAGTGAACTCTAACTATCTTGAATAATATCAAAGAATGTTCTGTAACACCTAATCTTTGAAAGCATATTAGTTATCCATGAGACCAGCATTGTGTATTGCTATCTCTAGTTGCCATTATAACATTCTCTAACAAAGCTATTTTCAGAAAATCAATGTCCTTGCGGTCAACGATTTTATTCCAAAAGCCAATACATTGTCTCAACCCCTGTGCCCATGTAGGTGATATATTGGCTCAATAAGGCCAAGTCGGTAGAAGTGTTATTTCTAACACCTAGAGCCATTTTCATAAACTTATTCTGAATACTTTCACATTTTCTTCGAGACCGTATTAATACCCAAACAGACTAGGGCCCACACTTCACACTCGTACTTAAATATAGGTTGGATATGTGTGTTGTAAAGAACTTGGGATATTGGCACTTCCGAGATCCATCTCATTGCACTGTTTCCATAGTGCATGACTAGCCCTGTTGGCGGCAACACGTTGTCTCTCACCGGCATCATGTGTGCCGCCATTCCTTTCGAGTTTCCCCTTCATAATAATTCCCAAATACTCAAACTCCTCCTCATTGGGAAGGTCTTGGCCTTTAAACTGCCATGTATAGTTACTTCTTCCATTTATAAGGACACTATTAAATACAACTTCAGATTTAGAGATGTTTACTTCCATCTTGTTAGCTTGCCAGAATCTTCCAAACAATTTAGCATTATTTGTAAGCCTGACTGTGACTTGCTCATGATACCTAGATCATTGTCATACCAAATTACTCTGCAAATAGTATCAGCAATTCTGATACCTTCCTATGCACCACATGCAGTCGTGTTTTGATACAAGCTGATGAGCTAGTAAACAATGCAAGGGAAGGTTGTGTGCACACAAAACACGTTGTGTATAAATGAATGCCCATGAGGTTTTGTAACCAAGTAAGACCCTAAACTGTCCTTGTAGAGTTTTGTATGGGTGGGTGGGGGTAGGGAGGGCCAACTATGATACCTGTCAATAATCTTATATCCAACACAATAATGGTATATTTCTTAGATCCAGAACAACCAAATTTAGAAAGCTCTCTTCAACTACATCTTGTGCATTTTGTTTTCGATATCCAAAAGATACACAATATCACAACAGTCCTCCATGAAATGATCCAAGCATACAAATCATGATGTAATCCGTAACATCTTTGTGGCATCTACATGCGGCTTTTAGGCAGCTCATATAGTGGACTAAGCAGCGGGAGCTAAAGCAACTTGGTGCACCTACATATAAGCTGACGTAACCAGCATTCTACCAATGCAAAATGTCCGGACTTCGTCGAGTGGCCAGCTTATAGAAGAAGCTGCTACATGCAGTTGAATAGGACAAGTTCTGTGCAGCGTTGCCAGCGATGCTGAAAGTTGACGGAGATTGTTCACAACAGAGCGACATGTGGCAATGGGAGCAAGCTAGTTAATACACCATTCACTGACGTGTCAGGCTTTGTCTTGGTCAACACGCACGGACAGGGTGACCCTTGAAGTCCCGCCCCCTTGAAGTGGGGGATCTGCACAAAATATATTCAACCATATTATCACAGTAGAGCCACTATGATGCAGCTAGGCACGCACACACACACGCACACACACATCAGAGCCACCATAATGCAGCCTGGCACACACACACACACAGGCACTTGCCCGGCTAGAGGTGATGCTAGCCTGGCACACACACACATAAGAGCCACCATGATGCCGCCTGGCACAAACACACACACATGCACGAGCCAAGCTAAAGGTGATGCCAGCCTGGCACACACACACACACACATGCATTTGCCAGGCTAGAGGTACTGCCAGCCTGGCACACAAACATCAGAGCCACCATGATGCAGCCAAGAACAAAAAGACATCTCACACGCTACTTTGGTTTAGCCATGAAGGGTTGTTTGCATGCGTTTTCCACATGAGTATATAATGGGGCAACAGCCCTACAAAAACACATCTCCAACGATACTTCTGCTCAGCCCTAAAATGTTGTTTGCACATGTTCCCCACTTTATTATATGTGGGGCATAGTTTGCGATGCATGTATACCACAAACCCATACCAACTTGTGCATCACGATCCATCACATCCTCAAACATGTGCCACTTCTTCATGTAGTTACACAGGGAGTTGTTCAGCCCACGACCTCAAACATTGGGATCCAAATGCGCAGGGCATACTCCTGACTGAACGTAGTCCCAGTATTCATGCGGCTTGGGGCCATTAAAATGAACCACATTAGCTGCAAGTTCCACAGGGTTAGTTGGCTTGGCAGCAAACTCTTTTTCCATCAGGTCGTTGGTCACAGAGTCGCCATAGAACTCGTAGTAGGCTCCCACCACCCCTGGCCCTTTGTCAAATCGCGGGCAGTCTGTGTGGTTGAGGACAAAGTCTTTGAACAGAGTGTAGGTCTTGCGAGCCTTTGGCAGGTTGATGAGAGAGACACTTCCGTCCACGCCCGATGGCGAGCTTGGATCTGCCACCATGCCTATCACCTCAGGCAAGGGGATGGAGAAGGAGGAGACGGTGACCTTCTTGTTGAAGAAGACATCAGGCTGGGTGTAGAGCACGTACATATGTTGCTCAAGCTCAGGGAGGAGGGGTAAGTCCATTCGGACAAAATCACTCTGCACAGATGAGAAAGAGCTGTAGATGCTCTCATACTCTGAAAAATCCAAGGAACTTCTGTGCTTATTTGTCTGAGCCTTCTCCCACAGCGTCTCAGCCCACGCGGGACTATGTAAAATGAGAGTCACACCATTGTCCGCCAGCCAGTGGAAGATTGGTGATGACATGTTGCCAAAGAAAACACAGAAGGGCTTAATGCTATGATGGCGCGTTGCACTTCTGACAGCTGCCTTCACCATGTAGTCCAACTTTGGATTTTCACTAGAGTAGGTGAAGACCCATGGGAGCATCTATAATGGCAAAAAAGCGCTGAGGGGGATGTTGCCACCATTGTAGTACGAGCTCCATTTGCCGTTGTGTCGACGCTGGAAGATACCAAGACAGGTGAAGGTGGACACACTGTTGCCAATCATCTTGTGAGAAGCCATACTGATCTCGTAGTCAACCATCGCATTGGTCTCTCGGTCTCGCGACGCAACCTTTTTGAAATTTCTGGAGGTGAACACCTTGTAGCCTGCATCAGCCAATCTCTTCATAATCGCTTTCTCTGTCCCACTATCGACATGGTCCCAGAAGGAGGCCACATACACAGGGTCGGTGTTTTTCACATTCAGACCTTCCAGCACCAGATCAATGGTGTCTGTGTTGTTGTAGCAGTTGTTCCTGATTACACCATCCGGGATGTGAGACCATCGGATACAATGCAGCACCCAGTCATCTTCAATACGCAAATGCACAAAGGTGAAGCGCTTATTTGGGCTCTCGGATTTTAACTTCTTCGTGATGGCTGTCACAGTTTTTTCTATATTTTTGTTGGGCCTCATGGCGTTAAGTGCGGTCCAAAGGATGCGGTTGTTTCTACCACTGAAGTAGAGGCCATCCAGCTTGAACAGCGTGCAGCCAATGGACATGTGGTTCACTGACCGGTGGACATGTAATGCCTCCACAAGATCCCCTTGCAGCGAGTTCATGTCCACAAATGTATACGCGCTGATAGGTGGGGCATCCCTAGAATCCAGGACCTCCATCCCAACTGAATCCAGCATAAGCTTGAAGTAGTCCACATCGTACAGCTCCTCCATGTGCACTGATTTGTCATTGGCCGCAATGTCCTTGGTGGACCACTGCACACCACTGAGGATGAAGCCTGGAATGACCGGGATGCGGCCCAGCTCTGCAGCAAGGACGATCCCATACACTACTGACAGCCTCTGGTTAGACATGCCATTGCAGACTTCGAATCTCAAAGTCTTCTGGTGCTGCCTTTCATCCTTCTGTTCCAGCGAGTTGAAATCTGATCCTGACCCCCCCCTCCACGTTAAGTATAAGCAAGCAAGCATGGCCACTGTGACGAGGCCCCAGAGAAACGAGGTTCCAACTGACTCGCCTGCGCCCCCTGTACTACAAGTTTTCTCACGTCTAGGAGTAATGCGCTTCTTGGTGGAGCTAATACAGTCGCTCTCCTCATCTCACGCCACCAGCGTTCTGCGAAGGCGACCATGTTGCATGTTTATACGCTATGCTATTATGCAAGTATGGGTAGTTCGCGAAAGCTGGGCATAGGAGAACGAAGATGTTGGGGTAAGGCCTCGCGGCTACCTGATTTGCGCGGATAGGCAATTGAGCAGGACAATCGGCACGGGCCGAGGGAGATTATTCTACAGGGGTTGGGGGTTGGGGGTTGGGGGGTGAGGAATGGCGCGGGGGGGGGGGGGGGGGGGGGGGGGGGGGGGGGGGGGGCGGCTGTGCCGTCAGGCGAAACTGGCAATATGACATGACGACATCGAGTTGCCCGACAGACCAGTGGGGTATCTTGGTTGCCCTCGGCTCCACTCAGTGGAGTCCACTGCTCTATTGGGCAGCTCGCCGATGTCTGCCAGTACCACCTCACTTTTTCAGTTTCTAACACTTTTTTGTCCTGCTCACAAACAACAACAAATTGTACACAATTCTACGACATGACGACATCGAGTTTTCTCTTCCGATATTGCCCTTGCCCTCCAACGGTCAATTATCATCAGGGTCGTCATGTTCGTTCGTTCGGACCAATGCACCAAAAATCTGTACGCCAGAGCGTTCGCTGAAAATCCCGGTCGCGTTCGTCCCAACCCTCCTACTTGGAATTTGGGGGGGCTTTGGGGGGGGGGGGGGGGGGGGGGGGTAATGAGTGACCAGGCATCACACTGCTCGGCAACAGCTCGGCTAATCAGATACTCTCGCAGCGCGTGGCAGGGGGGGTGAAACTCCGTATGGATTGGCGCTGACGTTAGCAGGGGTTGACAGGTCATGGCCAGACGACTACAGGTCATCGTCTGAGATAGAATCAAGAAAGCGCCTGTTCGTACCCCTTGAATCGTTGCATCTAAGAAGCATATTACTTCCTTGAAGGCAGAATGCATATTTTGCTAAATATTTTGCAGTAAGAATACAATCCGATTTGGCTTCCTTTCTTGCTTTGTGAGTACCTTCATACGCAGCGTTCCGCTTACACAATACAGCATGGGTGCGATACAAGACAGCCGAATCCGTCCGCATCAAAACCTGACTAGACCCTAACTCAGATTCCTTCCGCCGCCAGCTAGGCGCATATTCGAATTCCGTTCAACGATTGACTCAGCAGTTCACCTCACGTGTTTGCGCAAATTATTCAAAATTCTTAATTGACACCTGGCACATTGCCTGTTCGTAATTGATGTGTGATGTTGACTGAGATTCAAAGAGCTGATGGGGGTGGTGTTGGTGCGATGGACCAACTGGTCACGCTAGGGCTACATCGGTATGGAGGCACCAGGCTGCTGATCATGAGGAGATGAGGAATTAACAGGCCCGGGGGTAGCAGTGGTGATGGCGGTGGTGGTGGTGGTGGGTGTAAAAGTAGAGGGAGTGTGTCCCTCTGGCCAGAGGTCAGGGAGCTGGCTGATCATAAGGAGGTGGAGCATGAACAGGCCTGGTGGCAGGGGTAATGGTGGTGGTGGTGGTGGTAGGATGCATAACAGTTTAAGTAGAGGGAGTGCATTGCTTTGTTCAGGGGCGGGTCAGGGAGGTGGGTGATCATGAGGAGGTGAGGCATGAACATGTTTGTTGGTGGCAGTGGTGATAGCGGTTGCGGTGGTGGTGGTGGTGGTAGGTTGTAAAAGTACAGGGAGCGCATTGCTCTGGTCAGGGGCGGGTCGGGGAGGTGGCTGATCATGAGGAGGTGAGGCATGAACAGGTTTGGTGGCAGTGGTGTTGGCGGTGGCGGTGGTGGTGGTTGTGGTAGGATGTTTAAGTAGAGAGAGTGCATTGCTCTGGTCAGGGGTCAGGGAGCTGGCTAATTGTGAGGAGGTGAGGCATGAATAGGCCTGGTGGCAGTGGTGATTGCGGTTGTGGTGGTTGTGGTAGGATGTATTAGTAGAGGGAATGCATTGCTCTGGTCAGGGGTCAGGGAGCTGGCTGATAATGAGGAGGTGAGGCATGAACAGGCCTGGTGCAGTAGTGCGTGAGGATGCTGGTGGTGGTGGTGGTTGCGGTTGTGGCCGGATGTCTAAGAAAAGGGTGACGGTATGACGTAAAAGTACGGGGAGTGCATTGCTCTGGTCAGGGGTCATAGACGTTGCTGATCATGAGGAGATGAGGCATTAACAGGCCAGGGGGCAACCGTAGTGATGGCGGTGGCAGTGGTGTTGGGTGTAAAAGTAGAGGGAACGCACTGCTCTGGTCAGGGGTCAAGGAGCTGGCTGATTGCGAGGAGGTGAGGCATGAACATGCCTGGTGGCTTGGGGGATGCAGTCGCCTAATCATCATTCGCCAGGCTCTAGAGCAGCCGAAGCCGCAACGCTTATACTCGCTAATGAAGCTTTGTTATGCCGCGATTGGCTGGAAGTGCGATCGGATATACGTTGGCTTAGCCAGCTGCGGCAGTTGCGCCCATCTTAAGTTGAGCGAGTTTCGAGGTGCGCCTGGTGTAACAGCTCAGGATGCTTACAGCAGCTTACTTGGGGGGTTAGTCTAGGGTAACAGGCAACGTGAGGTGTGTTTACGTGTATGTCGATATTTGTAAGCTAGCATAACAGGTTGGTGGGTTACCTAGGTAGGGATGTCGAGTAGCTTGGAAAGAACGTCTTCGTGGGAGTAGTAGAAGGGTTCGTTCCGAGTAGCTCGTGTCTATGTGTTCAACGTGCGCGTTGAGAGCGATGAGGCAGTACATGGGTATGGTACTGTATCATGTGCGTTCATCACTTGGCTTACGGGTGCGGTGTACCCGTATGCCTTGCTGGAGTACCCGTGAAGGGTTCTGTACCGTTACACTCCCCCCCCCCCCCCCCCCCCCCTGAAGAGATGCGGACCCCGCATCTGATCGTAATAAAGGTGGGATGAGAATACCAGTCGTCGTCGTATTTGTCGTGCTCAAAATATACTTGATGAAACAAGTTGGTTTCGGAGAGAACCATTTAACATCCCTTTTGAGTACTCCGAGGAAGATAGCTTTACAGATAAAGCAATCTTACCGCCGTGCGTCGAGTGCGATGGTTGGGTGATGGGCCCGTTTTTTTGACATACATCGGGACATAACGGGCGTAACACGGGAATTCCATGCATCGACGGAGTGAGGAGCAGTTTTCTTGACCGCCTTGCACTCGGGGAAGTGACAATTTCGCTAAATGTAGGCGAACGACACGATTTGCAACGGAACTACAGATAAATTTAGGCGTATAGTGGACGAAATGTCTCGGCTCACCGCAAACCAGCGATCCCGACAGACACCCAGAACTTATCGTAGACTGAAGCGTGACCAACAACTCCTCGATCGCACGTTAACTACTGAGTTGTAATACGCGAAGGGGTATGCAGCTTTCTGTCGCTCGAGGGTCTGTTAGAAACCTTTTCGAGGGGTCATTCTTGCGAACCTGCGAAGCTCTGCCATCGATTCCGAGAAAGGGTGAACAATTAGGCAACGAAGTACTAGCGCGAACTACTTGTTGGCGAATAGCTTTCATTCGGGAAAATGGACACCCGAAGTCACCGATGTGCTTTCGCTGCATCAGTGTTTTTCCTAAGGTTTTGGCCATAAACATTAAGTATATGGCAGCCCGATTCCCAGGTGTAGACTTTTGTGGGACAGAAACATTAAGTATATGGCACCCCGATGCCCAGGTGTAGACTTTGGCGGACGGAAACATTAAGTATATGGCAGCGCGATGCCCAGGTGTAAATTTGGAAATCCATAAACATTAAGTATCTGACACGCGCGATTTTGCCTACAGATGGTTAACAAAGTTTCAAGCCGTATAAATATCTGGTTGCCCTATAAACTATTCTGGTCGATAACCCTAGTTGCGATTTTGAGACAAATCATGGCAACCTATACTAATAGCCCTTGTGGAATGTACTACCACTGAAAACCATGGTAGCAAATTCTAGTAGCATCTATGGAAAATACTGGCAACAAACGTAGTTGTCACAAGATAACTAAAAAATAAATAAATAAATAAATAATCTCTGAGAACTTGCTGGCAAGAAATGGGGTGAAGAGGTCTGTCTTGCGACTTCTCTTTAGTCCACCACTAGCAGGTGTCTTAACTGCTGGGCTGTCAGCATCATCCATTGCCAAGTCAATGATGTCAAACAAAGGGTGGCCTTGGACGGTTGAAGACAGTAGGGTTGCTGAAGGAGGGAGGGGGAAGGCTGATGGAGGTAGGGGGTGGTTGAAGGAGGGAGAGGGGAGGCTGAAGGAGGGAGGGGGAGGCTGATGGAGGGAGGGGGTGGTTGAAGAGGGAGGGGGGAGGCTGAAGGAGGGAGGCGGCGAGGCTGGAGGGAAGGGGAGGCTGATGGTGGGAGGGTAACTGAGAGGACATGGTCTCTCGCAACAGGAACCTTCACATACCCAGACTGATGACAATAGAAGACAACTTTCACGTCAAGCTCCTTGCGAGGTGAAAGAGGTCTAGCAGCGCCTGGAGAAGGGGGATGGGAGGGGAGGGGGTTAGGCGAATAATTGCGAGCAACCCTCAAGGATTCAATGCACACTAAGTCCGATAATTCAGCAAGCAACGCGAGCTGCTCGTAAGCAAGCGAGCACAAGGGGCGCTCTGGTCGCAGCCACTCAGTAGAATCAAAGGGCTGGAAGTATATCCATGGGAAAGGCAGATAGAGGGCTCACAACCCAAATCGTAGACCGGGGCCAATGGCATTGATACGATTAGCGAATAATCACGAGCAAGCTTCCAAGATGCATTGCATCCTAAGTCTGACAATTAAGCAAGCAAGACGCGCTGGTCGCAGGCAAGAAAGGCAGGGGGCGCGCTAGTCGTGAAGCCACTAAAATGGAATCAGTAGTCCGTCAATAATAGTTACTAGCTTACCTGTGCCCAGATTTGGAGTTCCAGAGCCGAGGGCTGACCGAACGGATGAATCTGCGACGACACCTGGGAGGGAGAAGTGGGGAGTAGGGCTCAGTCAACAAAATAACTTGAAGCACACACACACGCGAGGCAGAAGCCGGAGAGATTAGGGCACGTCGAGATACTAGCAGTTGCGCACCTTCGTTGGTCGGGCTTCAACTTGCTCGGGCGGCCTCGGACAGGCGCTGGCAACCGGTCGTTGGAGCACCCAAACATGGAAGTCCCAAGGACTGCGCATTGGAAGGGCGACCAGTCTTCTGCTTCTTATGCTTTTTGAGCATCTTGGGGACTTTGGGTGTGTGAGACCGACGTGGGGGTGACAATTTATACGCCCGGGCTGCTGTAACCTCTAACATCCGACAGCCCTAGGAAGGCTACCTACAACCCACTAAACATTAAGTATTCTGGCAGCGCGCGATGCTCCACTCAAGCATCCGCAAGCCATAAACATTAAGTAATATGGCACGCGCGATGCTCCAGCCAGGCATCTGACAGGCGGAAACATTAAGTATATGGGCAAGAAGCGCGCGATGCTCCACCAAGAGATCTGAAATCCGAAAACATTACCCACACCTGGGAGCGCGATGGACCAATTTAGAAATAAACATTAATTATCGAGTTTGCGCGATAAACCGTTCTTCCTTAGGAAAAACACTGGTGCGCTGCATGCGTCGAAATGGCGCTGTTGTAGGCGAAACCAGGACGATTTTCATACATCACTGTGATGAATAGCGCCTAAGTCACACTGAGATAATTAGTGGACTTGCGATGACCTGTCAGTGCTCTTACTAATTTTGATAGATGTTATCGCAGGTGTCCTCTTCACCAGCTTTCACGTTACATTAGGGCCTGTTTCACACGAGTTAGGAAAACAGTTACAGTTCCGGTACACCGGCAATAGAATACAGAACGAAAGCAGCTATTATAACTTATACGTAAAACGGCAACGTGGAAACACGAGCCCAGTTATCTCGCCGGGACAGCCTGGACAACCAACAAATGTCCAACCAGCTCTCTAATTCGTTCAGCTGGATCTTTGCATTGTTCTTTCTCTTTTATCCTTTACGCACGTCTTGCTTTTTAACGGCTGGCCTTCTGGTCGTCGCGAGGGGAAATGCAAGACAACTTCAACTTATTTCTGCAACTGTCAAATTGAAGGATGATGCAAGGCCGGAAGGCACCGACCAAGGAATAGCAAGCACGCATTCAGGTCTATGCCCGTGGCTGCCTGACTAGCGCTCGCAGCCGGGACCGATGAAAGGATTGAAGGCTGATCTGGCGGGTTCCGGAACTATCGGCAGCCGGGCAGGCCCCAGTTCCAGCGTTTTCCATGTTTGCGAGCCCGCTGCGAATGCTCGGGGTGATTAAAATTGAACTCTATTGTAATCAAGCCTAATCCCAAGGCAGATTGGACGCGGCATGGCGAAATGGCCGTACGATTAGAGCCTTTGCAATCCAAGGTAAGCCACGCCAACCTTCATTCTACCTCTCGTACTCCTACATAAGATTCTTCCTCCCTCGCCCAACGCATTGTTTCGTTGCTACTTGATATTTTTGGCGTCTGCTTTGTTACCTCCTTTCTTTCCAGCTTTATTTTCAGATTACTGCGCAACGCCTCTGCCGCCCCTTCCGCATGGACAAGCGCGGGGTAGTGCGTCAGATTGTTTTTGAAATTTGACCAATGCTCTCGTCCTATCTCCTACACAAATTCCCGTAATCGGTTCCGCTAATTCTCTACAAAGCAACCGATCCGTCTATGCTAAACCTGTGTAGGTTGTCAGTGCATTTGCTGGATGCATGGTATCTTGCAGCCAGCCGGCCCTTTCGTCGTCGTCACTCCTCAACCAGGAAGCCCGGTCGGTGCTATAGGACTGCTACCACGCATGAATAAGCTGCATAAATTGCAGCATCTCGGCAGCCCACCCGACGTTTGCTCTGGACACGGTCAAATATGGTGGTATGTGGAGTGTACTGTGTCCCAGGAGCATGGCTTCAAGCTTGGGGTGCAGCATGACATTAGTTGGCCTCTGTGCAAAAGTAGGATGCTGGGACAACTTGCTCCCACTCTTATGTGACATACTCCACCTGTTTCTCTCCTGGGCCCTGGTAGAGCTTGAAAGGGACATGGGGCCATTACACAATCTGTTTCTAGTGGGATCATGCACTGCCCCTGGCTGCTACCCTTGCATGTGCCCTTAGAGCATTGTATCAGGAGATCATGCCGTGGCAGTTGTATCCATGAGACCCTGCATGATAGATGGTGGCAGCACTGCGTATATTTGGCTGGCGCACTAGACCCATGTCCATGGAGCATGCATCTTCACATTGGGTCACTCGTAGTGTTGTGGTATCTTGAACGTTGCCTCTTGCGTTGTGGTGGAGACTGGTTCTCCTTGCTTTGCTGGTGTTGGGTGACCAGTCCGAAAGATCCTTGTCTTATGCTGGTCTTCGGATTCTCTATTCCATCACATGGTCAATATAGGCAAGTGAGTTACACGCCAAGCAATGGTCATGGGTAGGGACCTGAGGTTAGGACCTAAGCTTGAGGCAGGTTGTACTTCCAGGGATCTCCCTACCAATACGCAACCCAAAAACACGAAAAGGGTGTCAATATATGTAAATACTATGCCCGCCTTCTTTTTTGCAGGGCGCGCATGCTATGTGTGGGAAGCGGTCTGAAGGTTGCTTGTAGGTAGGTTTCAACAACAATGACTGGCCTAGGAAATTTTTTCTGACTTGATCACAATGCCTCATAGTCGCACGGCTTGCATGACCTGAA
>JAJSRW010000502.1:0-23490 GCA_022414725.1 Microglena sp. YARC
GCCGAAAAAAATAAACGCTCTACCACATCCAATCACGGATGACGATGGATCTGGCCTAAATCCAATAACAGTCGGCCATCCTCGGCAAATCAACCCCCGTTGCCTTTAAAGTCAATTTTCCGAGGAGGCAAACTTCCAGTGTTGCCAAGTTCTTTTGGCAGCTGCTGCCATGTTCAGGTTGCATTCATGCACTCCTGTATGGTTGTTGATTCTGACGATTTTCTAGTTAGACCACATTTCCAAATGTGTTTGCCCCTATTGCGTTTATTAAGCTCTCTCTGAGCTTTTGAACTCTGGGACGTTGCATTGTCCTCACACGCGGGTGGTGCATTCCGAGGACTGATATCCACTTTACACCTCAACAAACTATATCAAATGAAACGTCTCTGTGCGGCATGGTGTCTACAACAATACGATTTTATACAAATCCATCAACACCGCAGACGACACGGACTGGAAATTTTGATATCGTGGAACGTAAAAGCCCTTCAACAAATATTTGAGTTGATAATCAGGAGGTCCCAAAATTATTTGAGGAACAAAGTGTATACATACATACAATATGGTCACTTCGCGAGCGGGAACGACTTCGGGTCAAGGCGCCCTGCAATCTGGCTTTGGGTTGGTAGCAATCTTCATTATTTCTTGTAGTGTTGGCGTCAGTGGATTACCTCTGAATCACCAATAACTGCCGTTAACGTTTTCCTCAGCAGTACATCCGAGAGCAATTTTCAGAGGAGAATGTTCCTCCTCCGCCTGCTTCAGAGCCTCCTCCGCCTGCTTCAGAGGCCTCCTCGCCTGCTTATTCCGAGGCCTCTCCGCCTGTGAGCCTCCTCCGCCTGCCGTTCCGAGCCTCCTCCACCGATTCCGAGCCCCACACCACACATCCGCAGTACAGGTTCACCGTGACCACAACCACAAACAAAATGGTGGTGTGCGTGGAGGGCGCAGGCAAAGAGGTTTGGGGGAGGACACGCACCACACGCACACGGGGAACATACCTACTTCGGTATCAAGCGTGTCCGACGACTGATACCGACATTCCGTGTTCCGCGTTGAGCTACGTTGACCCATATTACTCTTGGCTCCGGAGCCTGACAACTGCATGGGCTCCTGAGGAGGAGCCGTTGTCCAGAGAATTCTCAACCAAGTCAACGCAACAAGCAACAGCAACATGCAACAGCAACACAGCAACGCCAGACAACACAGCAACAGCAACAGCAACGCAAGCAATCAGCAAGCAACAGCAACAGCAACAGCCACAGCAACGCACAGGCAACAGCAAGCAGCAACAGCAACAGCAAAGCAACAGCAACAGCAACAGTTGCTTAGCGGGATCGTGGCATTGCGGTTGGTGTCTGGGACGGTCGCTGCGTAACGTCGTGTTTGGCTCAGAACAGGTTTCGTTTCCGAAAATAAGTAGCCTTGTTGACACTGTTTTAACTGCGGATGCACTTCACTGCATGTGCCGTGTGACTACGCATGATCGCGTCCGTTCCTCGAAAAACGAGTATACATTTTTTCATAAAACTAGTGTAAATTGTCCTCCAAGAGTCTAGATCTCCTTCGCATCGGGTTGGAGGGGTGGGTGGTTGGTCCTATCCCTGGTAATCCCACTTTGCGCACCTACTAATGTTGTCGGTCATCTCGACGTTTTCGGAACGCCCATTACTCTCATCCCCACAGTATGGCTCGTACCGCGGACGGAGCGATGGCGTGTAGTCATCCAGAAGTGAATAAGCAGAGATATGTGCTCATGCGCCTGTGCCCTGAACATGAGTGGTCGGCACAAACCAGGCGTCCAGAGCGCTGGTAGATCCAATATTGGCGATGGCCCGGGTTTTTGCAGCAGTCATGAAATAACATGTCGGCCTGCCCGCACGGTTTGCTTGGCATACCAGGCACGCAAGACACACGCGTGTTGGGGCAGGCTTTAGCTGTTGTCACCAGCTCCTCCAGTGCCAACTACTGCATATGTAAGCTTATCGATGGCATGCAGGAGTCCGTCGGATGTCGAGCGGCGGTGGGTCCGCTGTGGCAGCTGCGCGTAAAAGAGACAATTGCAGTTCTGTTTGCAGATCCATACCGCTGAAAGTCTGCATGGGCTGGGTGACAGTGGTGACAAAGTCAGTGCCGTCCGCAGACCACGACATTCCATCGTCCCCAATCGCAGCTTCAGATCAAAGTCTGAGTGAACCAAGGTCGCTAGCAAGTCCACGTTTGGGCACGGTGATGCTAAACATCGGGCCTCATCTCCCGCTATGCTCTCATCTCCTTGTGCCAGCATAACAAGGTTGGGTCAGGTTCGAAGAAGACACCCACTGCGTTTGGCTGTCGCTTGAGCATGAAAAGTTGTTCTCAAATAATTTTGAGAACACCCTGTTATTTGGATGATATTATCCCTGATGAATCGTTAAAATTCTTCAGGCAGGCATGGTCGCATCAAAGTGCCATAAACTTACACGTTGTTCTCAAATAAAGTTGGGACACAACTTATAATCATCCACACACGCAAAGCTTTGAGGCTCTCCGAATTACGAATGAGTCTTCACAGTCAACGGGAATAACTAAATGAAACCGCTTCGTGTACGGAAACCGCAAACTGCGGAAACCTGTCGCCTCCTTCTCGTCCATCTGACTCCAACCGCAAACTGCGGAAACCTGGTCGCCCTCCTTCTCGTCCATCTGACTCCAACCGGGCAAACGGCTCTCCTGCATAAGGGGGTGTCCATTTTATTTTGGGAAGAATTTGTATTGGATGAACTCGGATTCAAGAGTTTTGACCCGCACGAACATGGAGTAACGCATGCACAACATCATCATCATCGGAAAGGATACGTAGGAAAGACTTCCTGGTAAGGAAATTGCTTCGGCCACCTGAATGCTCGCATGCGGAGATTATCAATCCACTGAGATGGACAAAACAAGAATACGCCGTCCGGAGCATCCAGAGCATCCCACACAATCGACATTCACATACAATAGCTGAGGAGATCGTCGACGGACTTTGTAGCAAGGCTAGAAGAAAGTGACAGTTGAAGCAACAAAATAAAGCCAATGCATCCTCTTTGGAAAAACGTGGGCATTTACAACAAATCGGTTGGACGAAAAGCACGAATGGACGATCAGATATTTGTTCACGAACGGGCGATTTTTAGGGCAAAAATGGTGGATGGGTGATACATCCCATTAGTAGTGCACCTATTCATCATGAGCGTCGACTATATATTTATCTTCAGGGAGATGATCGAGAGCCAATAGGAAGCGATTGTACACAGTTATCGGCGGGATATTCCACGTTCAAAGCTTTTTTTGCGGAAGCGCTCGACGAGATTAATAATGTCCCTTTGTCATGCTTGGTAATGAACTCCTTCCCACTGCAGAAACAGGAAGTGAAGAGATCTACAAATAGGGGCGCCAGAATGGCTGACTGGCTGCCGTCATGGTCCGGATGAAGAAAGCGTCACAGGAGTCATCAGGGAGGAGCTCATCGGCGGACCTGGCATCCGAAGCCGGGGATGCAGTGGTCTGGACTTCGGGATGAAAGAGGAGATTCTTCGTACACACTTTAACAGAACATTTTCTAACATTCTTCCTGAGCAATCTTCAAATTATGCAAATTTTCCAATTGTACAAAAAGAATAATAATTTTCACACGATATTTAAGGTATTTATTATTAAGTGAAGCAAACTGAAGGCAACACATTATGATTATTGACGAAAACTCTTTGTTTTTAATACGTATGTCCATGCAATATATATGGAAGAGATTTTACACATCGGGCATACTACGTCTGTATGTATAGGAATTATTTGATAATGATTTATGATTACATGTTTCGAATTTATACAACCTAAAAATATTGAAGTATTACAGGGTTCTCTATATGTTCATAAAACCGCTAATCATTGCAGAAGAGAATTTTTTGATGAAGGAACAACTATATAAATGGAAATATTTGCAGTAAAAGGCAAAGTAAATTGCACCATAACGATTTTCATTCTTTATCAACTTTTCTTCAATCATGATGGTAAAAATAAAAAGATAAATCAAGTGTTTCTCGATAATTAACTTATTCGCGACCATGCAACCCTTGAGGCAATGACACGAGCCTGGGGATTGGTGATGAGGAGGCGCTTTTGAAGCTGGAATCTCTTTGTGCTCGATGTATTGCGGTCGTGCGCTGGATCTTGCGCGCCGAGACCACGACTCGGAACCACTGGGACCTTGTTCTGTACAAGGTCCATTCCTGACTTGCCGACATCCATCAGATGCCACCCAATTGACATCTAGTCAGTCCAATCAATGAACAGGCTGCTTAGAATATTTGGTGTGAAGGGTTTTTAATGTAATTACGGAACCCAGAAAGGGTGTACGGGAAAGACGGGCTTCCAACCAAGAGCTGCCTTGGGAAGCGGGGATCGGCATATGTGCTGCGGGGCTGTTATCATACGTGGTTGATAGGCGTGGGTTTTCGTCAGTGGAACGTCTTTGGCAGTCATTTCTGCGTGGGACTTGTTGTTTTCGTTGTCCGCACAATTGAACGCGAGCTTACTGCAAGTACACGGTAACAACCCAAACGCGCGCCATGGGCGGAATGAGTTCTCTTGCGCGATCGCGCAAAATGGATCGACGGAACGCCCGAAGTGTCATTGGCAACATCGTTGTATATTCAGTAAAGTTGGCCATTGTGTTTGTGGGTATTTTTGGTATTTGTGGTGGTTTGTTAGGTGTTGGTGTTATCGGTTTCTTTATTACAATTCATTCATTTTTTTTTTTTTTCACATGCGGCTTTCGGGCACCATTGTTTTTCACATCCGTCCATTATATCTCACACAGTCGCACGGGCGGATTTCGCAGACTCCTTGTCATCAGAACCGATAGACAGACCGCACACACCACATGACATGGGCTTGCGCGACTCATCATCGTCCATTGCTCCCCGGCGGCTTTGCGCATCCCCCGTACGTAATTCTCATTATCATTCTCCCCCACGACATCGGCGGCTGTTTGAAGCCTCGTTGGTAATTTCATGCTGCAATGGAATTTCGGCTGGAGCTGTGGCATGCGATGATGTGTGATGCTTCAAATGAGGGATGGCATGGACACGGCGTTTTGTCTTGCCGAAGAAATTGTCCAAATGGCTACCAGAAGAATGAATGTTGTCATTTGTGCCCAATTGGCCCTCTCACGACTTGCACGCCTGGAAATCCGTTCCACGAAGTCCATCCACCGGTTGTTTTGTAATGGCTTGACCCTGGTACGACTTCAGTTGCTGACATCATGCAACAGCATCTGTCAAGCTTGGTGGACCTGCAGCTGAGGGCTGCGTACAAGAGGAGCCAATCACATTCAAGACCTATCAATATGGGCTTTTCAATGATGGATCCCGTAGGAGTGGCAGTTGCTTGGCGTCTGCTGAGGACTTATTGTTGAGTGATGGCCAGTCGTATCCCGCAATCATGAATCAGGCTTTGTTGCGGGCCGGTCGGCGCATGGGAAGATGGGGCTTTCGCTTATGGTGTTGCCGGTCTGAGAATTTTATTCGCATGTTGATTGAGTATTGGTAGATGAACGACATGCTGGTAGCGCAGTCCCAATATGGGAAGAGTTTTGGAGACAGCAATGTCTTCCTTGACCTTCGCACTCTGAGTCTGTGACTTTTGAGGGTGGACTTGTGACGAGTCGTTCCGGGGAGGTTGCAACAGTTGAACTTGTTTGCTTTCGAAAACTTTAAATTATGAGTAGACTTTCAAAAAATCGCGGGAGGAAGGAACGCCCATCATAATTGATCCCATTAAGAATCATAAACAATTTTGAGGTTGCACGTTACAGTGGATGCTTTTTGGGCGGATTGCTTCTCCAAAAAAACTTCGGGGCATCCTTCCTCGTGAGCTCACGAGGGTTTGGTTTATCGTAATCTCATGTTGTGTGAGACTATAAACATTAAAAAAGGGTTATGGATGGCCTGCCGAAGGTAGTTGTAAGCAGTTTTCACTTGCTACGTATTGGTTATTTGTCTCTGAGGATGTCATCTAGCTTCTGGCTGCAAATTTTTTTTTTCTTTTTTTTTTGTGAGGGGCAGTTGCATTCTTTCCTGGTTTTATCCCACATATGCGGGCGGATGTCATATTGCACTGAGACAATATTCTGATCTTGGATTCCCTGGGAGGCATGCCATGCCATGCAAATGTTTTTCATTTCCAATTGCGTTTTATTTGGCCATTCATTCTTTATACTATAACGATTCTACAAGTCGGAGACGCTTTAAATACAGCTAGGCGACCATTTGAGAGTAAAATGGGCGTTCCTGCCTCCCGGCGATTTTTTTTTAAATTTCTAATCAGGATTTAGGCTCCTGAACCATAGCTTAGCTTGAGACATCAGCACCCGGAATCACAAATCGCTCCATATCCAAATGTTTCGCAACCAGTCAAATTGACGGGAGGCAGGAACGCCATTAGTATCCTTGGTATTTGGGGGATTCTGATTCTTTAGTCACCGCTCTGTAATTAAATCCGAAACTTCTACAGTGACAAGACCCAGTTGTTGTCAAGCTTCACAATGGCTTCCATCAGTAGCAAGCAGACATCTGAGTGACTTCCTTGAGCAGCCGCACAGGCCCGCTGTTTGACAGACGTTAGCACGGGCCAAGTCTCGGGGCAGCGACGCTGGATCCATCAGCAGCTTGCAGACATCTGCGTGGCCTGCCTTGGCAGCCGCACGCAAGGCGCCCAACTGTTGTCGGAGTTTGCACGGGCCCTGTAACTCAAGTCCACCACCTCCGGATCATCAGCAGCTTGCAGACATTTTGCGTGACCTGCCGTGGCAGCCGCCCACAAAGCCTGCTGTAGCTAGAGTTCGCACGGGCCCTGAACTCAATTTCGCAGCAACAACTGGATCCATGAGCAGCTTGCATACATATGAGTGGACCTTCCTTGGCAGCCGCCCACAAGGCCTGCTGTTGCTAGAGTTTCGCCCTGGCCTGAACTCAATTCCAGCCACCGCTGGATCCATCAGCATCTTGCAGACATCTGCCGTGACCTGACGTAGCCGCCTCCCACAAGGCCCTGCTGTTGACTGTGTTTGCACGGGCCCTGTACTCAAGTCCCGACATCCTCTGGATCCATCAGCATCTTGCAGACATCTGCGTTGCCAGCCTTGGCAAGCCTCCCACAAGGCCTTGCAGTTGTCGGTGTTCGCACGGGCCCTGAACTCAATTCCAGCCACCTCTGGATCCATCAGCAGCTTGCATACATCTGAGTGGCCTGCCTTGGCAGCCGCCCCCAAGGCCAACTGTTGTAGGAGTTCGGCCCTGGCCCTGAACTCAAGGTCAGCCACCTCTGGATCATCAAGCAGCTTTTCAGACATTTGCGTGGCCTTCCTTGGCAGCCCGCCACAAAGCCCTGCTGTTGACAGAGTTAGCACGGGCCCTGAACTCCAAAGTCCAGCCACCGCTGGATCCATGAGCAAACTTGCAGACATCTGCGTGACCTGCTTTGCGGCCCAATAGAGAATCTGGCTGACATTTTGGTTCGCCCTCACTTGTAGAGCCCCTTTACCTTGGACAATATGATCAGACACCAAGCATGCAGCTAGAAGGTCGGCGCGCCCCCATTTCGCCCATCATCTCTCCAACACGCTGTTGTGGCTGGGATCAGCCGGGCAATGGTCAATCCTGGAAATCCGTTGCGCAGGGTTTTACAAACTAATACTATCTTTGGGGTTTGAAGAGAGTATGGCAAACGCGATCAATAATGTCATGGGAAACGTTTGAATGGACACGATGCTCGCGTGTGCGAATGCATTTCTATTAATGTGTCATGAAAGCGCAACAGGATGATTTTATAATGTGCTGTGATAAACCCTATAAACCTTGGTTGCACTTGGCCTGGCGAGCCTCCGTAGCGACTTGAGTTACAGGGGGGCGGTTTCAATGTACAACAACAGTTACACTCGATGTGAAGCGAATACTAAAATGAAACGCTTTCTGGAGTGTACGGTACACCCTTATGGTAAAAAAACAAAACATAAGTTTCACTGTTCCGCCGACTGTAGAAGTGGTGAGTCAGCACCCAAAGCAAACTGCTCCCGGCGGATTTTTTTGAATTTTCAAACTCAGAATAGCAATTCCGCTCAGACCATGTTCCGCAACCAGTCAAAATCAGACCAAAACTCAGACTGCGAGCCATGGATCTTATTACAATTTTCATGGGATCTTATTACAATTTTTAAGTACATCACGGACACTGAAAAGTTGGATGAAACGAAGAATTTTTTTAGTGCGGACAGTCGGCGACGCAATTTGTGGGACGCCCTACTGTTGACCCTTCAACCCATTGCATTGTACTCACCGAACGGGAGTGGTAATGAATTCTTTCAAGATCGGTGTCGGCACACAACATAAATCGGGTTTGTATTCACGTGTCTCCATGTTTTCTGAAATAGTCCGCTGCGGCTCTGCGACTTCGCACTAACGGCACGCGTCTTGGACGATACCAACATGTTGCGGTTGCTACTAAGATAAATGCCAGTCCCATGGTTTGTCCATGTTCTTAAACTACATTGTCCCAGGTGACAACGCAAACTTTGTTTGAGCTCAAATAAAACCAATCCATTGTTTGTCAAGGTTACTCGAAGACAAGGAGTGTCCCAGGTGGCTACTCCGGGATTCGGCACTCAATCCACGCCAATCCCATGGTTTGTCCAGGTTACTCGAGACAATGTCCCACGAGGCTACACTGGGATCGCACTCAACCCATACCAGTCCCATGGTTTGTCCGGGTTACTCGACACGATGTCCCAGGTGGCTACACTCGCGTTTAAGCTCAATCCACGCCAATCCCATGTTTGTCCAGGTTACTCGAGACGATGTCCCATGTGGCTACACTGGGGTTTTGTGCTCAACCAATACCAATCCCATGGTTTTTCCAGGCTACTCGACACGATGTTCCAAGTGGCTACTCGGGATTCGCACTCAATCCACGCCAATCCCATGTGGCTACACCGGGGTTTATGCTCAACCAATACCAATCCCATGGTTTTTTCCAGGTTACTCGACACGATGTCCCAGGTGGCTACTCCGGTATTCGCACTCAATCCACGCAAATCCCATGGTTTGTCCAGGTTACTCGAGACAATGTCCCAGGTGGCTACACTCGCGTTTGTGCTCAATCCAATACCAATCCCATGGTTGTCCAGGTTACTCGACACGATTTCCCATGTGGCTACACTGGTGTTTGTGCTCAATCCACTCCAATCCCATGGTATGTCCAGGTTACTCGACACGATTTCCCATGTGGCTACACTGGTGTTTGTGCTCAATCCACTCCAGTTCCACGGTTTGTCCAGGTTACTCGAGACAATGTCCCAGGTGGCTACACTCGCGTTTTGTGCTCAACCAATACCAATCCCATGGTTTTGTCCGGGTTTACTCGATACAATGTCCCACGTGACGACACTAGGGTTTAAGCACAATTTACCCCAATCCCACGGTTTGTCTGGGTTACTCGACACGACGTCCCATGTCAGGTATGGATTAATCACTCAATTGACCCCAATCCCATTAGCATTCTCCGGATTTGACTCGATCCAGTATGTGACTGTTAATTTCGTCGCCGTGCATTATTGTTCTCACGGTTGTTCTCAAATAGAGTTGGACCATTCTTTTACACTCAAATAACTGGGCAGTGGAACATGGAGAACATTGGAAACTGGATGCGGTCACATGGTATTCTTCTCAAGTACACTCGACGGAACATATATAAATGAAACCGCTTTCTGGAATGTACGGCCACACCTGTTTGTTGTAGCCCGTCAACAACACGCAGCCTTGCACCGGGAAAATGGAAGCGGTCTCCTCATACCCAACAGTTTCCATGCGATTGTGAGAGTAGAGGAGCTTCTGGGTACCGACAACAAAAAAATATAACAAATAAAAACATTAGACAACGTTTTTTATTGTCTATTTGTTTTATTTGTTTCAGCTTGGTTGGGGTATCCAGGGCCACCACGTGGAGGTGCTGATTTTGGCCCCTTTGTTTCTTTTTCAAATACTAATACTTGAAACAGAAAACACCCTTCTCATCCAGATTACTTTTTGATATGGGACATCGCTTTGGCGTGATAACACAGGCATGGTGACGAAAGTCGGGTTGTCGTACATGACGAAAGTCGGTTTCTCGTAAATGACGAAAGTCGGTTCTCGTACATGACCTTGGGTCGGGACGCAATGATTGCGAAGACGTCAGAGATTCCAACATTTCTTGTGAATGCAATAATAAACTGGATGTGAGGAGGTTATTGTTGTTGTGTTCTTCATGTTCCGAAAAAACCTTTCAATTTTTTTTTATTTAAAGATTTGTTTTATTTCCATCTGATATCCACTAATACCCACTAATTATACGGTACGGGTATCCGTTTTCTTTATAAATGTATGTTACAAAACTATTAAATCGATTACCGAAATATTTTATCAATTTGGGTCTGGTCCAAGTTCAACAATCTTAAAAATCACCCCAACCTTGACCACCCTCTATATGACCGACCCATATGCATTAAATTCGGTTTGCGTTTACGTACAATTAAATCACTTGTAGTTGTTTTTAAAATCAAACAAATCTCCTTGACCACCCTTTTGTTATTTGCAACCCGTTTATTGTCCAATGGCTTATAAAGTACTAATTTCATATTCCCTGTTTTTGGTTCATCTTTTTAACAAAAAATTGGCCAACAGTTTTACTTCGCACATCAATCATCCTTGTACAATTACTCGGGATTTCCCATCATCGCAAATTCCGTTTCTCGACGTCTTGAAGTGTATATGTATATGTATAATATAAAATAGCATCGCCACGAAAGGGTCGCTGTACCGTCTGTAGTGAGGTGAGATGTCTACAGCAGCAACTATCTTGGATCGCCCATTTGTAATATAGAATGAGTACTCAGACATCATATAAACTCCTTTGCCGAGTGTCGCAACGGTGTAGCCATCGCTTCCAAACTGTTATAATATGTTTTGGACTTGATCAACGACGCCGAGTTCGAAGCGGTTTCGACGGTGCCCAGGTTTTGGGACTGACGAGCACAGTCAAAGCTACCGGTCCTTACGAACCGGGGACCCCCCCCCCCTCAGCTCCGCTGTAACGCGGCAAGGAAACGGAATCTGTCTGAAACGTACGACGTCATCACGTGGTACAAACCTATTCCTCCTACCACTCGAAGACTCGTCCTATTCATTCTTACACATACCCCCACGGCGGCTTTAGCAGCCAACTTTAAGAACAACGTCTGCAAGAGCATGCTAGAATACTTTTACGACCGTTCCACTGCCCCGTGGGTTGCTACACCATTTTGGTTACACCGTAAGGTGTGCCGTACACGAAGCGGTTTCATTTTAGTATTCCGTTGACTGTAATTACATTGTCATGTATGGAGTGTACTGAATTCTTTCAAGAGTCGGTGTCGGCACACAACATAAAATCGGGTTTGTTATTCACGTGTCTCCATGTTTTCTGAATAGTCTCGCTGCGGGCTCTGCGACTTCGCACTAAACGGCACGCGTCTTGGACGGATACCAACATGTTGCGGTTGATACTCAATAAATGCCAGTCCCATGGGTTTGTCCTTGTTCTTAACTAACATTGTCCCAGGTGACCACGCAACTATGTTTAAGCTCAAATAAAACCAATCACATGCTTTTGTCAAGGTTACTCGAGATAAACAATGTCCCAGGTGGCTACCCCGGATTTTACACTCCAATCCACGCTCAGTTCCTTACGGCTTGTCCGGGTTACTCGAGACAATGTCCCACGAGGCTACACTGGGATTCGCACTCAACAATACCAATCCCATGTTTGTCCGGGTTACTGGAGACAATGTCCCTGGTGGCTACCCCGGGTTTACACTCAATCCACGCCTTAGTCCCATGGTTTGTCCGGGTTACTCGAGACAATATCCCCACGATGCTACACTGGGGTTTGTGCTCAACCAATACCAATCCCATGGGTTTTGTCTTGGTTCGTCACGACAATATCCCACGTGGCTACCCTGGGATTCGCACTCAATCCACGCCAGTTCCAGGGCTTGTCCGGGTTACTCGAGACAATGTCCCAGGTGGCTACCCAGATGTTTGTGCTCAACCAATACCAATCCCGACCATGGTTTGTCCCGGTTACTCGAGACAATGTCCCATGTGGCTACTCGGGTTTACACTCAATCCATTCCAGTTCACGGCTTGTCCGGGGAACTCGACACGAAATGTCCCACACGAGCTACACTGGGGTTTGTGCTCAATCCACACCAGTCCCATGTTTTGTCCGGGTTACTCGAGACAATATCCCACGAGGCTACACTGGGGTTGTGCTCAACCAATACCAATTCCATGGTTTGTTCCGGGTTTACTCGATACAATATCCACGTAGCTACCCTGGATTCGCACTCTATAAAATCTGCCAGTCCATGGGTTGTCCGGGTTACTCGACACAACGTCCCACGTGACGACATTGGGGGTTTAAGCACAATTTAACGCCAATCCACGGTTTGTCTGGGTTACTCGACATGGACGTCCCCATGTCAGGTATGGATTATCACTCAAGTGACCCCAATCCCATTTGCATTCTCCGGATTTGACTCGATCCAGTATGTGACTCTAATTTTGGCGTCGAGCAAGGGCTTATTGTGTGCAATTAAAAATAAAGTGGACATTCGTTTATGTTGTTGTAGCCCATCAACAACAAGCCGCATCAGTAAAACTCAGGCTGCGAGCCATGGATCTTATTACAATTTGTAAGTACATCACGGACACCTGAAAAAGTGGGATGACGAAGGAATATTTTTTTAGGGCGGGACAGTCGGCGCGACGCAATTTGGGGACGCCCTACTGTTGCGACCCTTCAACCCATTGCATTGTACTCACCGACGGGAGTGTAAATGAATTCTTCAAGAGTCGGTGTCGGCACACAACATAAATCGGGTTTGTATTCACGTGTCTCTCATGTTTTCTGAATAGTCGCTGCGTCGCTTGCAACTTCGCACTAAACGGCACGCGTCCGCTCGGACCCGGATACCACACATGTTGACGGTTGGTACTCAATAAATGCCAGTCCCATGGTTTTTCAATGTTAACTCGAGACAATGTCCCAGGTGGCTACTCCAGGATTCGCACTCAATCCCACGCCAATCCCATGTTTCTGTCTAGGTTACTCGAGATTGATGTCCCAAGTGGCTACTCCGGGATTCGCACTGTCAATCCACGCCAATCCTCCGGGTATGCCACTCAATTCCACGTTTGTCCAGGTTACTCGAGACGATGTCCCAAGTGGCTACTCCGGGGGGGGTGAGGAGGGTTCGCACTCAATCCACGCCAATCCCATGGTTGTCCAGGTTACTCGAGACAATGTCCCAGGTGGCTTTACACTCGCGTTTAAGCTCAATCCACGCCAATCCGGATGGTTTGTCCAGGTTACTCGAGACAATGTCCCAGGTGGCTACACTGGTGTTTGTGCTCAACCGATTACCAATGCCCCATGTTTGTCCAGGTTAACTCGACACACATTTCCCATGTGGCTACACTGGACTTTTTTAATTTTGTGCTAAATCCACTCCAGTTCCACGGCTTGTCCCCGGCCCCCCCGTTCTTGACACACCGATGTCCACGAGGCTACACTGGGGTTTGTGCTCAAATCCACACCAGTCCCATGGTTTGTTGTCCGGGTTATTCGAGACAATGTCCCATGAGGCTACACTGGGGTTTGTGCTCAACCAATACCAATCCCATGGTTGTCCGGGTTACTCGATACAATATCCCAACGTAGCATACCTGGGATTCCTACTCAATAAATGCCCAGTCCCATGGGTTGTCCGGGTTACTCGACACAAGTCGTCCCACGTGACGACATTTGGGAGTTTTAAGCACAATTTACGCCAATCCCAACGGTTTGTCTGGGTTTACTCGACACGACGTCCCATGTCAGTATGGATTATCACTCAAGTGACCCCAATCCCCATTTGCATTCTCCGGATTTGACTCTGATCCAGTATGTGACTCTTAATTTCGGCGTAAAGCATTATTGTGTAGCAATTAAATAAAGTGGGACCATTCGTTTATGTTGTTGTAATTAACCGCCCATACAATCAATGCTGGGAAAATTTTAGTATTCAGTTGACGAATGTGGGTTTAGTTCCGTATGACTGTAATTTGTATCGAATAATAAGAAGACTTCCATTCAATCATATAATCACCAGTTTACACAATACGGCATAGAATGTCTGTTATTTCTCTGATGAGTTAACGCGATCATATATTGAGGCGTTCTCAAATGCGAAGAATTTCAAATGGATTTTTTTGGGGATGAGTTCTAAATCCAATGTTTAACATGGGATGTGATTACTCGCAAAATCCTGACAAGGCATGGATTGGGAATGGTGAGCAGAAAAACAGATCATTACGTGGGAGATTGTCTTCGAGTAACCCTAACAAACAATGGGATTGGGGTGGGTTGAGCATGAATCTCAACATCACTCAGGACATTGTATCTCACAATCATGACAAAATGTGGATTGGTATTGGTTAAGTAGAAATCCATGACACTAACGTTGGTATGGTGTTGAGTACCCAGACAAAAAAATGGAGTTGGTATTGGGATTGAGTAAGCAACCCTAGAGTATTATCTTGGGGCGACGTACAATCCAACCCAAATAAACCAATGGATTGGTGTGGATTAAGCAAAAATCCTAACATTACGAAGTGGGATATTGTACCAACCAACCCCACACAAACCATGGAAATGGATAGGAGTAAGCATTGAACCCTAATATCACAATGGATCATAGTACAGAAAACAACCCAGATAAACCGTTCGGCGACTGGTATGGACTTAGTAGAACCCAAAATCACGTGGATATTGTGACAGAACAACCCAAATAAACTCTATGGGATTGGTATAAATTAAGCGTTAATCTCCGACGTCACTAATGACATTGTACTCAGTAACCCAGACAAACCGTGGAAATTGGTATTGGTTGAGTAGAAACCCGATGTACGTTACGTGGGAAATAGTACAAGCCAACCAGGGAAATCGTGGATTGGCGCGGCTTGAGTAGAAACTAATCCCAACATCACGCTTGACATGTGTAGCTAGAAAACCCAGATGAAGCATGGATTGGTGTGGATTGAGCCAAATCCCAACATGTTAATTAGCGACAAGAACATTTGTGGGATAGTGAAAAGACGTGAAGCAGCTATAAAGATCCCACAAAAAAGTTGGAACATGTAAATACCAACCCTAGTATCTAGGTGCAGTGTGTCGGAAAAGTAGACTCTTGAAAGGAGTATAATGAACTATAGGTGGTTTCTTGAATTCATAATTATTAACCTTATGGTGTAGCAACCCACGGAATGGCAGTGGAACACCATCATGTTTTTTGTAGCCCATCAACAACACGCATCCCTGCAAAATGGAAGCGTGTCTCCCTTACCCAACAGTTCCATGCAGTGCAGCCTTTGCGATACAATTATTAGGAGGCGAGCAGAGGAGCGGTCCGAGTAAGTGCTTAGGTTTCTGGAGAGAATTCGCTGTCCTCTTACCTCAGGTATGTACCGCTTTGATTGAGTGTTGTGTCGACAAGAGAGGGGGGGAGCCCAAGCCACCCTCCTGTGTTTTTCGTTGAATTTGTTTACGTGTGCAGTGCAGGGAGTGTACTGAATTCTTTCAAGAGTCCGGCGTCGGCACACAATCGATAAATCGGGTTTGTATTCACGTGTCTCCATGTTTCTGAATAGTCGCTGCGGCTCTGTGACTTCGCAGCTAAACGGCACGGCGTTCTTGGACGGATACCAACATGTTGCGTTTCTACTCAATCTGCACAGTCCCATGGTTTGCCCGGGTACTCAAGACATTGTCCCGGTGACACGCAACTATTGTTTGAGCTCAAAATAAAACCAATCCATGGTTTGTTCAAGGTTACTCGAGACACATGTCCCAGGTGCCTACCCCGGGGTTTACACTCAATGCATACCCACTCCCATGGTTTTGTCCTGTTCCGTTACTTGAGACAAATGTCCCACGAAGGCTACACTGGGGTTTGTGCTCAACCATAACCAATCCCATGGTTTGTCCGGGTTACGGGAGACACCCATGTCCCAGGTGGCTACGCCCGGGTTAAATTACACTCAATCCACGCCAGTTCCCATGGTTTTGTCCGGCGTTCACTCGAGACAATGTCCAGCGATGCTACACTGGGGTTTGTGCTCAAACCACATACCAATCCCATGGTTTGTCCTGGGTTACTCGAGACAATGTCCCCACGTGGCTACCCTGGGATTCGCACTCAATCCCACGCCAGTTCCAGGGCTTGTCCGGGTTACTCGAGACAATTGTCCCAGGTGGCTACCCAGATGTTTGTGCTCAACCAATACCAATTCCCCATGGTTTGTCCGGGTTACTGGAGACAATGTCCCATGTGTCAAAATCTACCCCTGGGTTTACACTCAATCCATTCCAGTTCCACGCTTGTCCGGGGAACTCGACACGATGTCCCACGAGGCTACACTGGGGTTTGTGCTCAATCCACACCAGTCCCGATGGTTTGTTCGGGTACTCGTGACAATGTCCCATGAGGCGCTACACTGGGGTTTGTGCTCAACCAATTTTACCAATCTCCATGGTTTGTCCGGTTACTCGATACAATATCCCACGTAGCTACCCTGGGATTCGCACTCAATAAATGCCAGTCCCATGGGTTGTCCGGGTTACTCGACACAACGTCCCACGTGATGACATTGGGGTTTAAGCACAATTTACGCCAATCCAGGTTTGTCTGGGTAACTACGACACGACGTCCCCAAGTCAGGTATGGATTATCACTCAAGTGACCCCAGATAATCCCATTTGCATTCTCCGGATTTGACTCGCATCCAGTATGTGACTCTTAATTTTGGCGTCGAGCATTATTGTGAGCAACTTAAATAAAGTGGGACACACCGCCTTATGATCATCCCAGACTGCAAGATCGTTCGTTGCTTTTGGGCAACGTTGGAGGGTGAAGAGGAGATATTATTTCGAGTAGCCTCTTTGATATTTGGTAAGCCGTAAGATGATGAGGAACCGGAAAGGCCAATCAAAAAAACTTTGTACAGTATCAAAATAATGAACTCACGTAGGAAACGAACGACACCGAGTGTCCCTGGCGGAACTCAAGTTCAACAAGTTCTGGCTCAAAAAGCGCCATGTCTCAAGTACCTCGTTTGGCGTCCAGAGAACGCACCGATCTACGACCCAACACTTTTATCTGACGTTCCACCATCGCAAAGCGGAAAACGAAGATCACGACCAAACTCATGAGTGAGTCCGCGGCAAACGAGCCACGACCAGCGTCTTGCAATGGCAGGAGACATCATCATCTTGCGGAAAGAACTACAACGAACACACGTACGAATCGTTACCTTCACAAAGATTTTGACCATTGTACAACATCGTCGACGTCACATCTCACGGTACGAGACGTCACACGACAGGCGGCGCTCTACACATCCAATATTACAGCGCACACGTTATTTCACTTCGCCATGGGGAGAAAGCATGACGGTCCACCCAGGAGACTTATGTCGTAAAGGAAGGAGAAGACGGGTTCTACATGTGTCGAAAAAGAACACCTTTCGAAGAGACTACGACCGTCATTCAAGTAATCAATCGTCTCCAATGTTTAAAATCACTTCAAACGTCATCATCACAAGGGAATTATAGTAAAACACTTTCAAACGTCATCATCACAAGGGAATCATAGCAAGGGAATTATGTTACTCTACCACGGTACAGGTCTCGTCGTCTTTGCCCTCGAACGCTTCGCAGTTTCGTGGAAAAAGTGAATAAAGTGTTATCTTTCGGACCACACTTTGACAACCGGCCAGTTCTTGAACTTGCCTGTATTCTGCATGTAATTCCTCAAAGGTCAGCTTTTGAATGGCATAGTTTATCCCGATTCAAAAAAATGTCCCCAAACACCGAATACTCACTGGATTTCGAATACACACCGGTCGTACCGACGACTCGTCGTCGTTTATGATCATTAACATTAAGGGGATGACTCTCTCTAGGCCACTGCGCATGCTGTCTAGTATTAATGACACAAGTCGCGGCGAGTTTGGTGATTCCCGAAAACCGTGTCTCTAGACTATCGTGTGCGTCTAGCGTGACTAGCTATAGCGGTGCCGAAAAGCACATTCCCAACGCATTCCCCCCCGATTATTTGTACACACGCATGATCTCCTCTTGCGTTTCGAATGATAGAGCGCCATCGTCTGCATAGTGGCTCCTCGTGTCTGAAGTTGCTCGAAAAGTGCCACAGGAACCCCTGAAGCCGGGGGTGTGCTAGGGCAATAGACTCAGGTATAGGTTGGTTTCAGGAACATAGCGTCGTGAATGACAGCGCCCGTCTTCGAACAAGCGCCTAGCTAGTGAACATGTAGTACACGGTGAAATGATCTCACCAGCCCCGCCTGCAAGTCCGATCAATCACGGTAAGGATGACTTTGGTATCGTTCCTTCGATGGGGATGCATGCTGCGCGCATGGCCGGGTCCGAGTGGTCGTCATACGATGACCACCGGCATGGTCGGTGTAGCACCGCTCGGATTGCGGTGCACGCACGTGTGCCAATACCACATGTGCATTTCCGGTTTTTTCATGCATCGCAGAATCACTACAGATGCCATTATCCACACTTCTATGAATCAGATCATTTACAGTAATACCTGGTACATCTTTTAAGCATTTTGGATCACCGGATAATGGATTTGTGTTGACTGTCTCCTCTCCTACTACATCAATTATTCAGTCTGTTTATCAACCGATGCATAAGAAACATGCGTAAATACAATGTATATTGTTTGCTAATGCATATCTTAAAATGGAAAATGTAAATCAAGTTTTACTAATCACCCTCCATCAATCCACCAATGAAATCTTGGATGATGCCCACACAACTTGTATATTTGTTTATTTCCAATGGATACACTCAACAGCACCTATCCGCCAAATAACCCTATGTATATCAAGAGGTTGCGAAGTACGGCTTAATCAAATGGTATTTCAAACACAACGAAAGCCACTCCTAACATCCAGAGATCAAATTCATTTCAGACCTACAACCGTCTTAATTTTACGGAACCATGGCCTTCAAATGAAGACAAATGCGCATATCCACTTTTCGGATACACCACTGAGATTGCTCGGCTTCAACACCCTCCATCATCAATCGACAAAAATCTTGTCCCACACAACTTATGACAATTTATGCAATGGGATACACTCAACAGCACCTATCTGCCAAATACTAGTAAAATGCAATTTCTGCGAACTCCACGTGCTATATCAAACCATGGTATCAAAATTAAAACTGAAGAAGCAACTTCGTCCCTGTATGATAGCGTGCCCCTAAACACCTTCACAAATTGTGGCATTTCAGACTCAACCACCGTCTTTGTCACCGCCGAACCATGGCACCTTCCAAAGAAGCCTCTAAGCCAATCAAATCATGCACATGATTATGCTAACAGTCGGCTGGAACAGTAAATAAACAAATAGCAGATGGAAATAAATTGTACGACATTCGCGTTAGAAAAATGGCATGTTATAAGGAATGGTTTCTGACTGGAGTGTGTTAAAAACTTTCTGTGTTATACTTACGATATCATCGAAGTAGCTCCACGCGGATAAGTAAGGACGGACTCGTACATCCGGCAAATATTTTTACGGTCGCGGTTTATTCTTGACAAAAAAAGAACGGACGCTTGATGAATGGATCGAAGTGGCGCCGGCCGCTCCGCTATGAACGACCTCTGAAGTACAGAAAAGTAACAAAATGCAACAGATAATACCACCCATCGTCTGCTTAAGGGTTGAATCACCTGTCTGGTGAGAAAACTTCCATAAGATGACCCTCTCGAGAATTACTATAATAGTTGTCCCTTGTGGCGTAATCTTGTGAGGAGAGCGAAATTGTCATGAAGTAAGGAATTGAAACTGGCATGCGAGAAGACTCAAGACTGCAAGCGAATGCGCGCACAAAAACGCATGAGATCCATGCTGCGAAAGTAAAGCACCGGTATTCCACAACGCGCATCGAAAAACTGATTGATGATGAAAACATTTCAGAACCCACGCTGAATCTATCGCATGGTGATCGTGAACAATCGCAGATAGTCGAAGCTTTAGTGAGAACAGATGGACGTATACAAAAACCGACACATTATACGCAAAAATCCACCCAACTTGTACAGACAGGTTAACTGAGATTAAATTAATTCCGCATTAGTGTTCTGTGAACCAAATAAAGAAATAAGACCTAAAATAACCATTCAACAAATCACAAATGGGCAATGTCAATTAACTTCTATCTCAATGATTTCTCAGCCGGACTACATAACCGTCGTAAGATCTACCTGAGAAATCATTACTCTACAATGCGAATTTTAAATCGACACGGAAAATGCTGGGCATATCAAACTATTCTTAACAACAATAAAGCTGGGTTGGCCGTTCTGACTATTGAAACATTGGAGCTACCCCCGTCGCGCCCCGGTAAACTTGTCCACGAGTTGGAATATCTTCGGAAACCCAGGAGAGAGCATAGCGACCTCAGAGAACTGTCTCGCCCTCGTGACTAAACCTAAGAGCTCTCAACGCAAGAGCTTAGACGCTCTCTAATTACAACAGATAATAATTATGGCGTAAATTAGAAATCCTGACACCAAGCGTCCAGGAACTACACCGCTCCATTTACGGGCCTTGACGTCTTAACCCTTACGCAAACAGATCGCTGGTAAGCCTAAAGAGTCACCGAAACTATAATCCGACCTTACCTGCTCTCACGCCAAGAAAGCCTTAGAATAGTCTACAATACGTGCCCTAATCCTGACACCACCATGGATCCGGACAAAACCAGCTCTCAAGCCCTAACGTCTCAAATGAGATACCAATATACTTTTACATACGGCCAATGGATAACCAATATCGGACTAGAATGAACAATAGCAACAAGTGGTAGACCTGAACTACCACTAGATCCAATAAACCGCACACGTAAGGGCGCTAGAACGCGCATCTATCAGATCAACAAACAGATAGTCAGGAGCGTGGTAAGGACATGACACCGCTATACCCTTCCCGCAGACCCTATCCGTTCTCATTAGAGCATCTATAAGGACGTCTCTAGCAATACAAATTAAAGCGGTAGACCTCTAGATCACCCTTGTCCGACTAACCGCATAACAAATTCAATCGGATATTGAATTCTTTCAAACAGAGTGAGTGTGAGAGACCTGACACGTAATTGTGACCAGCAAGACTAAACCAAGCCTATCACGAATGTTAAATTCAGTATGGGCAATCAGAGTAAGTGAAACCTGACACGCTCTGTACCGACTTACCCTCTATCAAGACGGAATTAAATTCTATGGCAACAGAGAGTAGATGGACCGGACACCGCTGTCCGGTAAAAACATAAATCCGCTTATCAAGGGCAACTTTATGAGCGCCTCTGGCGAACAGCTTGGTAACCATAGACACTGACACCGCTTTCCGGATCATCTAACCTCATGCTAATACGAGTGCCTAATAGACGTCCTGCATTCCAACAGAAAAATGGAGAAAAGAAGCCTAGACACCGCTGTCCGGGAACGGAACAACTCTCTACCAAGGCAGCAATAACGCTAATAATTCAGCACAAGAATTCGTTGAGTAAAAACAACGAACACCGACTTTCCGAACTTACCGTTCTCAAAGGCCTAAGAACCGTCTCTTCCCAAACGATAAGTAAGGGATAGACCTGGACCACCGTGGTCCGAACTTAACCGCTTCATCAACGGGGAATTAAATTCTTCTTTCAACAGACGTGGAAAGACCTTGACACCGTTGTCCCGGACTAACCGCTATCACGGATGATTAAATTCTATGGCAACAGTTAACAGATAGTGAGAACCTGACACCGCTGGTCCGGACTTACTCGCTCTCGCCAAGGAGGGAATTCAATTCTATGCAACAGTAGTAGTGACCGGACACCGCTGTCTGGGACTAACCGCAATAAGAGGGCATTAACTTGAACCCGATCTGGCAGTATCTTAGGTATAGAACCAGACACCGCTGTACACGACCAATTAAAGCCGCTCTTACGGGCCTTGACGATCTTCTTCCAATCAAGAGAGATGTATAGACCTGACACCGCTGTCCGTAGTATTCTAACCGCTCAATCAAAGGAGCCCCCTTAATGACCAAATCGCTTCTGCACACAAAGCAGTGCGTAGACCTTGACCACCGCTGTCACCGAGGGAAAAATAAACTCTAACTCTCAAGAGCCTTAACGCAACTTCTTCAAAACACAATGACTTGCCGTTAGACCTATGACACCGGCTGTCCGGACTAACCGCTATCCGAGTAATAGCGCTTAAAAGTCTATATTTCCAAGAAGCATTCTAATGTACTAGTGAGTACAACTATCGGACAAAGAATTGACTACACTAGTGAGACGTCTCGACACTGCGTTTATCTAAAGAAACCTGTCAGAGCCATGAGAAGATCATATTTCCAGTTTGCAATATACTACTTGTGGACTTGCAAAATTTGTAACGCCAATTTTCATAAAACGGCGATGTCGGTACAAATTTAATTCTACACAAAATCTCGATGATACGCATGATTCATTTAGCTGTTCTGCCGACTGTAAGGAAGCGTACGCTCTGTTCATCATTGCAGACGAACGATATTAATGGTCGCTCGTGCCAGATTTCACTTTTAACCTACCAATCATTTTTTCCGTAGCATTCCAATTCATCATTTAAACATCCGCTTCCCCACGACCCGCTTGTGTGTTTGATATACACGACAGAGGGCAAGGCTACATCGAGTTCGATCGATTACGACGTGCGAGGATGCATGGAGGGCGTGACGAGAGTGGGCGAAGTACTCTGCTAAAATAATGAAGGCTCTTCGCGAAAAGTCCTCTTTGCAGCGCACCGAACGCATGTGAGGGTGTAATACAGATCGGTTGATGAGATTGCAATTGTTGGCGTGTCTTCAGGATGAAATACTCCGCCTCTACAGGGACGCGATGTAGTGGTGTACGCCGTAGTAATGAGAGGCAGTGCGCTCCTGCATTGCGTACAGCGTCGAGCGAGAAGCGACAATTCAGTGGGGCGAAGAGGTGGCGGCCATGATGCGTGCGCGAAGACAGCTTAGTGTCTGGTCAGAGTCCGCTTATCATCGACATAACATATTTTTCCGACCTGCAGGGAGACGGCGGACAAGCGCCCTAAGGAGGCACGACGAGGAGTGAAGCACATGATCGAGTTTGTGCGTAAGGAGCAATGTTGTCGATCGACCTCGAGAACTCGAATCAAGCCGACCTTGAGTTCCTATCCATGCACCACACCGACCTACGGCTGCTCAAGTCGGCGCGTTCCGCGTCACCGATGGATCCTTAGTCGGATGTCCCACA